>JAHDVE020004135.1:0-11979 GCA_022606495.2 Halesus radiatus
AATTGTAAAGTCACGGGACCCAGATAGATCGACGCAGAAAAAAAAACCTGCAACGATATATAGATTACAAGAAAAAATAAAATGTTGATAAAAAAGATAAGGAAAAGATATTATCTACTTATATCTTATATCTACTTATCACATTACTATTAATATTATCTGTATTTTATAACATTTTTTAAAATAAATATTACATAATATTCTTTCATAATAATATAATCAATTCACAACAATACCATATCAAAAACACGTGAACACCTCATGTACTCGACCGAGTCGGCACAAGACTGTTAAAAGTAGGGGGTGCTGGTTCTAGCTGCTCTTTATCCCCTTCGGGGGATGCTAGTGGGGGTATGCTGGTCCTCACGCACCCAGTGCTTAATATGGGGCACTAGATGAGCCACTCCTCTGCCGGGTCCTGGCCTTGCAATGATGCCCTCTTGTCTTGAAGATGTAGGCCCAGGACTTCAAGCAGAGGAGCAAGCATGGCAGCAGATGGTGAAGGGTTCAGGAGACGAAAGTGAAGAAAAAGTATATTTTCATCTCACAAGTTGTGACTGTGACAATGTGACTGAGACTGCTTTATTTATTTTAAAGTCGGCATATTTATATAATTCGTCAACACGATTTAGTTTTTTCTTCTCCAGATGCAGGGGATGTAGAAGGACTTGGGGGGGACGTGAAGCCGCTCATGCTCGTACGCGGTGTATATAAGGCGTATCAAACTGCCGTTTGTTCATTTCGCCAAAATACTTCAGAAAGTTTGATGTCAGAATTTAGACATTTTAAAAGATTTCGGAGGCTTTATGTTATATGTTACAAAAATATAAATATTAAAATATGATATTATATTTGATTCTACATAACAAGATTTTTTTGTTTGACGTGATCAGGTGATTTTTACAATAATTTTTTTTTGTGCTTGAACTGTGTACATAAGCCTATTGCTGTTTATGTTTCCACGTCCGGGTAACATAGCACTTTCCAATATGTTTACGGGGCTTTATTGTCTGGCAGTAGGGAGCAATTAATTTATAACCATAGATATAGCTTCACAATACTCGTATAGCTCTTTTTTTTTAGGAAAAATTGATGTATCTATCTATTCACCTACCATCTTATTATTATTTTATCCTTTTAAACGTTTGTAAATATTTTGTATATTTTTTATAACTATTGCATGTGTATTTTGTATGGAATGTGTGGAACTGCACTAACCTCCCAACATACCGGAATAAACATTTATTATTATTATTACATATATGGAATCCTGAATATGATATATACGAGTACATACATAGATTTAGTAGAAAGTATATAGAATAAATTTTTTGAACATTTAGGTCACAATCACAGCAAAACTACAAATAATATGTTAACTCTACAAAAAGAAAGTACTTTGTCAGATATACTGTTTCTACATAACGTGCTTAATAATAAAATTGCTATCCCTCGTTGATTTAAATGTTCAAACGAGAGGCACACTACGCTTCTTCATGTAGAATCGAACAACACTAATGCAGCAAAGAACTCACCAATTACTCGCGCTATCACGACATATACCCACTACGAAAAATTAATAGACTTAGACATTTTTCATGATTTTTTACTAACATGCAAAACAAATTTATAAAATTTTCTTAGCGTGAAATAAACTAATTTAAAAGAACACTTATTTTTTCTTTAAACTTTTATTCATAGTAAATTACAATTCTTGATTTCATAGATTCTCTACACTTCTCCATATCATCTCTCTAAACATTATCTTTATTTTTATTATTATTAGTCATACATTGTCATGCATTCATTAGTTAAGAAACATTCTCACGCCAGACAAAATTAATAAGATATTGTATGGACATATGTAATAGGTTCTTCAACGACGTAAATTTTAATATACCAACATTATCATAATTTGTAATAAAGTGTACTGTGTATGTCTAAATAAATAAATAAAATAAAATATAAATAACTCGGAGCAGGGCTTGTTGACGCTCTTCCAGATGCAGGTTCTTCCACATGGACTGTGTCCAGCTCCAGTGCCAGGAGGTTGTACCTGTCTCGAAGATGGTGCGCCGAAGTCTTGGGCTGCCTCTCGCGAGTGAAGATTCCCTTTTTATTACCTCCAATGCGGGTTACAGCTGGAATGAATTTGAAAAAATTATAACAGGGTCAACATCCAAACATCTAGTTTAGAAAATACCCCAATCCACCATTATTCAAAGCCTTAAACATGTACTAGTTCCTGTATCGATATTCAAAGAATAACATAATAAATAAGCAGTTTTGAATGTAAATAAGGCCTTCAACTATTCTCCAAACAAAAAATTGAGAAAACTTTGGGTCGCCCACAGAGCTAATAATGTATAGAGATGCCTTAACACCCAACGGGAAGAAACCGTAATAAGAGGGGTGGGTGGCAAGCTAGGCGTGCTACCAATTTAAGTAAAAAGGTTCAGCATGTTTATGAAAACTGAATATTTTGTTAGAATATTTAGCTTGACCCTTTTTATAAGTGTTTTGTAATTTGATTATTGGAGTTAAAATCTCAAGACACAAATGTGGATGGCAGTAAACCAAAACTGGTGGCAAAATGGGTGTCACGTGACCTTTGCCTCCGGCCGTCGAAATCGTATTAAGACAAGTCTATCAATTCTGATGTCGGTGGGTTCGCCCAACAATTTTTTTCCATTTCTGTATGCATAATATAATATAATCCTATATTGTAACCGCTCTTTTACATGCATTGTTTATGAAAAAAAGAGATAGGTTGCGACGAAGCTATCAATGATATGCCATTGTGTGTTACTTACTTTGAGCAGTCATGAAGTCAGCGAAGCACCATATGAATTCACCGATGAAGAAACCCATACCTCTCAGTTTATCAAAGGCTTTGAAATGCCTCGACATTAGCTGCACTTGATATTCTTCGGACCACACGAATTCTGGATGCTGCAAAAAATTAAAGCATGATTTATCAATTTAACAATACTTATACATAGCTTTTAATATGATTAAAAAATATTCTGTGATCATGAGCAGGATTCAAACTGGTTTACTTCGTAATATGTAATCAAGAAAAGCGGAATTCGTAATATTGTTTTGGAAAAAGTTAAATTGTACAGATTTGCGGTGGATTATGTCAATATTTTTGAAAGTTTTGTAGATTATTAGTGTTTGCTTCAGTGAATTCAATAATCTTACAGTAATATTGACTTTTATTTTCGCAATTCAGAGTGTATCATTGTGGCAAATTAATCACACCATATTATAAATTTATCAAAGTGTCCTTGCGGTATTCTTTACTAAACGGCGCCATAAAAATTGTCAAATAATAGTAATAGTCTGAGAAGGTTGCGTGGCCGAATGAATAAATGCCGAGGCAACTAGGAGTATATGAGTTTTGAGGATAATATCATTCTATATATTGGCACATATTAAGTAACTAACCATGTGTAATCCAGCAATAGTATCTGCACCATACTCGGACATAAGTACGGGCTTGTTGTACTTGTCGTGCCAGGCCTTGGCTTCAGTCACCACCCGGTCCAGAATAATGTCCAGCTGGCCCGTACTGCTGTACCAACTGTTGTACCTGTTGAAGCTTATGATGTCCAGATGTTGGCCCTAGAACAAACAAATATGTTACTGTTACTGTCTATGATACGTCCACGAGGAGTGATAAATACGACTTTACCCAGTGGATAATCCAGGGGAATATTGATGGAAGACGCCGCACACTATGGCTTCGAAATTTACACGACCTGTTGTAGATCTACTATCCCTGAAAATTACCCTTATGATAGCCAAACTCCGATAAAAGGAAGTTAGAAAGAAAGGGCTATCATAGAGACAATCCTACCTCCAGGAGAGGGCACCAGAAGAAGTTTATCCTTCAGACAAAGGAAGCAATGCAAGGTACAGGCCTATACTGCTCGAGCTGACTTGAAAAATGACAGGAATTAAATGACCTTCTAGGAATGTATAGAATTAGTTTACAATGAAGAGGGGAATTTTAAAAGACTAATAGTTCTGCAATACAGAGCCATAAGAATAATTTTAAAACAAAACAAATAGTCTAAATTTAAAAACAGTTAAGGGATCTAAATTAACAAATTGAATACTTAAATACATATATTGTAATAGTTTTTCTATTTAAAATGTTTAACGGCCACAAAGTTCAGAATTTATCCGAAAAATTAATAAACATCAAACCACTCTACAAGAAGAAAAAATCAAAATCACAGAACGCATTACTGTATAGAGCGGTGAAGATAGAATTTATATATTCCAAGAACTAATGACCAATATAAAAGAAGAGGAAAATGTATTTAAATTTAAGAAATATGTAAAGCGAAATTTTTAATTTTTTAATTGGAGATTGTCACCTGTTTTGTAATTTTTTAGTTGTTGTTTATTTTGTAATTTAAAAAAAAAAAAATTTCAACATATTATGTAATGATTGTACAAATGTACTATTTTAAGTTAAATAAATAAATAAATAGAAGTGTTCTTACAACTTTATTTGAGTAGGAACTAACACACGTGGATAAGGTTATAGCTCTGGACGAATCCAAGTCTCTCACATGTTTGGAAACATTGCTGAAAAATAACAAAAATTAATAATAGATTTCGGAATTGAGCAAAATGTCCAGAATAGCAGTTTTTTAGTGTATTTGACGTACCACATCTAATAATATTTTTATATTGAAATAGCACTTTCTAATAAAATAAAATATCACTACATTGTTCATCATATTACGTATCACTAGCTTACAATGAAATTATTATTGTTGTAATCTATAAATGTACGGTCTAACTTAAAGATTTACTGCAGATTTTATAGTTGCTAATAGTTTGAATAACTTTGGTGTTATTTTTTTTTCATTATAGCCGTTAACTTGCTAAAGCCGTGATCATTATAACCGAGTTCGACTATATATGTACATCGGTCGGTATATTTCAATTCAATGACCTTTGTTTATTGGCTGAACAAACCGACCAACTTAAAACTTGAATAAATGCTGATAATTCCAAATATGGTTGGGCTTCAAAGTTCAAACAACTTGCCACATTTCAGTTTGGAATATCACAGTCCCAACTGTTCCCAACCGTCTGGAGCCAGTGAGACTATGGCATCCCCAATTGGTATGTTGTTAGGCTGAAGACATTGAGGAGGGGAAGGAGATGTGGTAGAGGAAGGCGGGGAAGTACCTGGCTATTCAGATCTGGTCACCAAACATAGCTAAACCCATTTCAAGCAAAATTTTGAAACTGAATAGCTTAATAACTGTTTTCAGGCTAATAATTATTGTTTATAAAAATAATTGTTACCCTTTGCGCTATGCACAAAAATCTTGTCTTAAAACTTTAGTTTATCAATTAATAAATATTTGACAAGTCAAACATTTTTCACCAATAAAATGAAGACATAATTTGTCTCGACGCCACCTAGTGAGGGATGTAGCCGTTACAAGCCTTCCTCATACAAATAAAGTTGGTTGTTTACAGGTGAAATATAATAAAAAACCGTAATTATTGAATGAAACACTAGTATATATTGATTAACTTGGCGGGTTTGCGATAAGCCGACGTAGCTCAATGGTAGAGCATCTGACCGGATATTAGAAGGGTGTGGGTTCGAGTCCTGCCGGCGACATTTATCTTTGCTCGGAAGGTTTTTTCAATTTGGTGTTTTCAGGCTAATAATTATTGTTTATAAAAATAAATAAAATTTACTTGCACATGCCGGAATTCGAACCCGTGACCTTCGGATTCGTAGCCAAGGATTGTAACCACTCAACCACGGAGGACGTCGAAACCTGTTCCCCTTTAACATTTAATATTTTTTTTAAATATGTTTTTGTTTTAGATAATTATTCCAAAAGGAACCGGTTCCAAAAATAACCAGTTCATCGGAAAAATATTACCTACCGGTTCCAGAGACAGCAAAGGAACCGGTTCCACATACCGGGACAATAACTATAACAAAACACTTAACGTTTTCTCTCAGGAAAGGAGTGATTGTTTTTTCAGTTGATGGGTAATTATTATTCACAATTATTAAGACATTAATACAAAAACTTACCCAAAATAATAATTAGAAGCATCGACGTTCGACCTGGGCTCATTAGCGATGGACCACATAATGACACTCGGGTGATTCTTGTCCCTCTTGAACAGGGCTGACAGAGAGGCCTTGTGCTTCACTAACAGAGCGTCAAAGAAGAGACTAAAATAGAACAAGATTATCAATAAGTCCATTGACGATCACTCAACAAACATTAAAAGCAACAATAATGTCTGAAAATACAGTAAAAATTCATCATAAAAGGAAACTTCTCACATCTACATTTGTTTTCTAAATATTCTAACCTCAAAAACGTACCACAACGCCGCAGAGAACTTTTGCTGCTTCAGCATACAGATCGTCTATTTTATAGTTTAGTTCGGGCAGCTTTTATACAATACGGATATCGAAGTACCAACACTAGTGCTCATTTTACATATTGTAATATTTTTGTTTCGACTGTTTCACATAGACGACACTGTCGGCAAGACAATACAGTAGCGATATCTGAGAACCTCTCAAGGTCAGACAGACAGATTATTACCATTGTATTAGAAGGAGCTTAGCTTCCTGGCTCTCCAAATCCATTATACTGAGATTCCATGTATCCTGTTATATATTAATAAATAACCACGTGTTTGTTGCAATCAGAGATTTATTTATCAGGAGATACACATATAAAGAACATGGCGTCTGACCTTCAATTTAAATATTACACCAAAACTGCTTTACATACGGAAGGGTCTAACTCAAAATAAAGGGAAGAACAGTGAATACGTCTATACTGAGTATTTTATTTCAAGCGAGAAGTTAAACTGATGCCTATTATTTCATTTCAATGTATTTGGAATGGTTCGTCTCATTCGTATAATGCGATTTATTGTAAAATCATCATCAAGTTGGTTCCCCAGTGGAAGCAAGCCAGAAGCAAATCGAAGAAGAGGTGGATAGACTGCGTGGAAGAGGATAGGAACAGGACAGGATGGACTGAGGTCTGGAGGCAAATGGAGAGGGACCGCAACCAGTAGGGAGCATTTATAGAAAAGGCCAAATCGAGCCTTGGGATGAAGCCCCGTGATGATGACAATTATAGGAAAGAGCACCATGTAAACTTACTCTGTGTTGACGCTCGGGCATTCATCAATGATCATAATACCCTGTTCATCAGCAAAGTCATACAGCTCCTCAGAATACGGGTAGTGGGAGGTCCTGTAGGTGTTAGCGCCCATCCAGCGAATTAAGTTATAGTCCTTTGTAACCAGAGCCAGGTCCAAGCCCTTACCGCGAATCTGGTAACAATGTCAATTAAAGTTCATGCACATACCACCAAATCTATTAAAATGGAAGCACCTTGGTGTAGCTATTCAGAGCAATTTAAAGAATTGCAGCAATCTCATTTTTTTTCTACATTTATTTATCACACTGTATAATGATTAATATAGTAGCAGGTGTCCAGTAAGTAGAGTTAAACAATAAAATTTTGTCCATTTTTTCCACATTTATTTGTCACATCGTATAGCGATTAATACAGTAATATTTGTCTTACATTAGAGTCTTCGTGCCTGCCGAATCCTCGGAGGTACGCAGGTTTATTGTTGATAAAGAATTGGGTTTTGGACCATGTCACTGTCCTGATGCCGACCTTTAGTCTGTAGACGTCAGCGTTCGGAATGGAGTCTGTAGAAATGTGGATCTGAAAAAATAAACAACTTTTTAGTATTTAAGTAGATAAGTTAAAGAAATTAGTATTTAAGTACAAGAAGTTGGCACCTAAGTACAAGGAGTTAGCACTTAAGGGGAACGGCAGCGCGGCCTGTTTCATATAAAACTTACTTTTGGATTTGAGGCCAAAACATTTCACTTAATGATCTTTTTTTTTCATCTAAAACGATAGTTAATACCTAGTAGGGAACAGAACTAATTTATTTATTTTTATTTTACATTATGAAATATCAGTCATTAAAGGAATTGATTTTTCGATGTTTTAGAGGCACCTTTAACAATTATTTGGGGGCTAACGGTGATATGAAAAAAGTTTTACCCCGTCTACTTTGAAAATATAATAAAATATACAATAAAAAAATAAATAAACAAAATATATTAAAATAAGCATTATGGTGGACTTTAAATTAAATTAAAAACGACCAATTTACATTGGAACACAAATTTGCAGCACATAATTTAAAATATTGACCTATAAAAGGTTTTTTTTTTAAATGTTTTGTTTTTAAATTTTTATTTACGTAATCATATTTACATAGCAAATATGATAATTTTTAAAAAAAAAACGATAAAACTACAAATAATTTTCTAAATTGCCTAAAATTACGAAAATTATTTTTTTTGCATGGCATATACTTCATAATTTAAAACAAAAATAAATAAAATACTTCTCATATGTACTAGATATTTACTAAAACTTTAATTAAAAAAATATATCATTCAGTTTGGATGGGTATTTTGGCCTCAAATCCAAAATTAAGTTATGCATGGAACAGGCAGCACAGCCGTTCCTCTTAAGCAGCTGCATACTTGAGTAAGTAGATAAGAAGGTGCAGTAAGTCACCATATACATATTTACATACTTGAGTATAAAAAAGAAATTTGCTACACATTTAAGAGCCTTAAAAAAAGAAGTTACTAATTAAGTAAGAAAATAGGTGAATAAAGTAATTTGCATTCATATATTCCTGACGATGAAAGCATCGCTTTCGAAACATATAGATATCAATGTATATTTATAAATTGGTGAATACTAAGTATATTTTTAAATTAATTTATTAATAAAGTTAGTATTCAAGAGCCTTAGCACAAGAAGTATACTTATTGAAGTACTATTTCAAGAAGTTAGAATTTAAATATGTGTACAAATAAAAGGGATTTGTAAAATTTAAATAATTGTTTTTACCTCCAGTTTGTAAAGATACCCAGGATGGGGATGCATCAGAAATGGCCACCACAGATTGGCATTTGGTATTTTTATGCTGTTTTTCAAGCCCTGGCTTTTGGCTACAATAGTGTCGTTCTTGTCCAAAACATTGACATAACAATGCACCTCTTGGTGGCCAGAATAACCTCCATATGAAACATTGTACGCTATTATACCTGGGGACAAAAAATTATATTAATTTAATATTTTACACAGAGAGAATCTATAACAATGCAATAAAAAATAACCATGTGAAATCCCTCCATTCTAGAAAGCATTGTTCATTTTACATTCCTTGTACAAGTATGCCACCCGCTACACCTGACAATGTCTGCTCTGACATGTATATTGATGATGTACCTGTGGTATTGTCAATAAGTGTGTTGACGATAATGTCGTCAATGTAGAGGTTAGAAGTAGTGTACAAAACCACTGGACGATCGATGCCGGCGTAATTGAAGAAGTCAAATGAATAGGTCTGTTGCAGTTTGATGGTCCCATTATCTCTGAAATATAAAATGGTAATGCATTGTTACGGTTGTTTTTAATAAATTTTACTGCAATATTATGATTCTTCCCTTGCCGCTCTGCCACGTAAACTAAGTCAATGTTAAGAATAAAAAAAAAACTATTTATTTACATTTTCACTTCAGAGACATTTCCCTGCGGAATGGTGTCATTGTGAAGCATATTGTTGCAAGCCACGGTGAGCCTGTTTTCCACTCCGAAGTTGATGTACTTGGTTATTTCCTGCTCGAAGGGAAGGTGCCCTATCTCGTGAGTCATCACCTCGTCGCCATTCACCCACTGAAAATAAAACAAATTAGTAAAGCTTTGTCAAAACATATTTAAAAAAAGATCACAATTTTTTTTATGAGACACGTTTAAAGTATGATTATCGGTTGTTGATTTTGTTAAATGAATAGGTGTTGATCTTTCATTTCGCTTTTCAGCAGTAGGACCATAATGCATATTATCAATTGTTAATAATAAATACACATTGTCACACTTACAACATATGCTGCATAGTGCACACTGCCAAATCGCAGCCACACCCGGCTCTTGGCTTTCTTCCACGTGTCGGGTACGAAGAAGCGGCGGTCGTACCACACGACGCCCACGTGGTCGCGCACCTCAGGATTCTGCGTAACGTCATTGTAACTGCTGGGCACGGGCATGGCCATTACGGGTCCTGTCTGGAAACATTCATACAATTGACATTAAAAAGATAGGTGTATGCAGTAGGTTTTACACGTTTTAACCAATGTTAAATTTTTTAGCAACTGGCTTCAAAATCTATGTGAATGCAGAGTTGTTCCGGGCTGCAGTCTAAATTTTGGTCAGCTGACAAGCATAATAATGCGACCTCTAGATCCGAAGGCGAGGATCTTAACCACTTGGTTATGAAGACCGTCAAAGGTCAAACATTGGCACTCATTACAATGAAAATTACCACTTGAAACCACTGTGAAAAGACAATGTATTAGTTGGTTAAAAAAACATGTAATAAAAATATTTAATTACCTTATCAAGGTCTGACTTATACCAGAAGTTCTTGAAGCCGAACTCGCAGTCTTGTGGAGACAGCCTGAAGTTCCAGATTCCATCCAGGGACTTGACCTCGCGGGTCTCCGAGTCCCTGGGGTACAAGGCCCCACTGCGTGACTGCGCCAGCGTCCCCTGCAGCACCCAAAGATTGGGCCCCGTGGTCAGTGTCAGGACTGAGAGATAGTATGTGAGTCTCTGGAATGATAGAATAATTTTCAGCATACCGATATGTATAAAGGATACAGGAACCTTTTGTTGTGGGATATTTTAAGATTCTAAACTTTCATATTTCATTATTTTGATTATACGAATATGTACATTTTTTAAATATAATAATACTACCAAGTGCCCAGAAGCACGTGGACTATGGGGTTTCCAATTGGGGTTAAGCTATGAGGTTAAGGGAGTGTGGAGACAAAGGCTAAGGCCAGTTCAAGCAACATTTCTATTCATAAAGGTGGTTTTAACCATGTTCATATTTTGAATGTAAAGAATGCAAGGCTGGATGTAAGCATAGTGAACAAGATTAAGAAAGGGACGCTTAGATGGTTCGGGCATGTAGAGCGAATGAACGAAGAAAGGAGTGTAAGGAAAATATATTACGCGAATGTGAATGGAAGAAGAAGCCAGGGGCGACCGAGGAAGACATGGCACGATTAAGTGAATCAAATACTTGAGTCAGAAGTCGGAATAACAGAAGAGAATGTATGAGACGTTGTATGAAAGTGAATGAAGCAAGAAGTGTGTGCCAAAATCGAGTTGTTTGGCGGTCCGTTCTCTCTGCCTACCCCTGCGGAGAAACGGCGTGATGGTTAGTTAGTTAGTGAAAAATTACTCCTTTTCTGATAAAGTGAATGGATTATATTTGCGGATGTAAATCTAATATGAGGATTTCCGTGGCTGAGCGGTTAAATTCTTTGGCTCTGGATAAAAAGGTAGCGGGTTCGAAATAACATTCTAAACGACAAAGATTAATCAAAGATAGGAGAAAAACACCTGTTTTAAAATGGGAGTAAAATGTACTTCTCGCTTCCACTGAGAGGAACTGCTGTGCGGCCTGTTTCATACATAACTTAATTTTGGATTTGAGGCCAAAATACCCATTCAAACGGAATGATATATTTTTATTTATTAAAGATTTAGTAAATATCTAGTATGTACGAGAAGTATTTTATTTATTTTTGTTTTAAATTATGAAGTATAGACCAAGAATAAAATTTTTTTTTCGCAATTTTAGACAATTTAGAAAATTAATTGCAGGTTTATTGTATTTTTTTTAAACTTTCATATTTGCTATGTAAATATGATTACGTAAATAAAAATATAAAAACAAAACATTTAAAAAAAAAATAAATTTCAGGTCGACATTTTAAATTATGTATGGCAAATTTGTGTTCCAACGTAAATTGGTCGTTTTTAATTTAATTTAAAG
>JAHDVE020004136.1:0-23491 GCA_022606495.2 Halesus radiatus
AGGGAGTCCCGTCTTTTGCCTTCCAGGGTGCCTTCCAAGACTGGAAGAAACGCTACAAAAAGTGTATTGACTCCCAAGGGGCGTATTTTGAAAAATATTAAGTACGTTTATTGGCAAAAAATTGTCTGAAATTTTTTTTTCTCGATACTTCTGCGACAGACCCTGTATATTGTACTTATATCTAAATATGCCGTATTGTACGAAACTGTATAACGTTCTTTCAATAAACCTCGATTTATCGACACTGAAACTAAAACTGAATAATTAAAGCACCACTTGAATTCTTGGATAGCATCAGCGGTTATTCGATATCATTTATAATTACATAAAGTTAACAAAATTTTCCCTCTCCTTACAATAGTTAGGTTACGAGTGATATCTCTAACATCTACATAGCATTCACTATGGTACAAAGTTCTTAGAATTAATTAGAATTAGTAACAGGGTTTAGTTAAATTAATTAATAGTTTTATAACTACTAATTAATTAATCGTTTTACTAGTAATTCACTACAATTCCTTGGTGAAATTCTTCGGTAAAGTTCTTAGACAATATGTTCATATCTCTCCCCAAAAATCGCTAGGCAGCGACCATGCCATGTGGTCCACAATGCTGATACCAACCCTGATATGTGAAAGTGATGCATAATTCTAATATTAGAATTAGAGATCAGAGGTTATCTGTAATAAATTAACTAATTTAAATAGTTAACTTGGTATTAGAAGTCCATCATATGCAGTTAGTCTAATGAGCATGTACCAATATTTTGTTATATTCAGATTGAGATGTACGCTGACTCACAATTTTAAGTTTACAAAATAAGAGTTGTTGTTTTCAATGAGCGTGTGCCAAGCCAGAGATGTGTGGCTGTTCATCCTCTTTGCCTACTCTGGTAGTTAGTTGATTTACTTATAATTTGTCAAAAAAAATGTCTGTCGCTCTGTATAAAATCGAATAAATGATTAATATAAGAGTTGATGTTAGCAAATTATTCGGAAAGTCCTTGTTTCGCTTGTGGTATTAATTTTTACTCGATGTACCCGGTGAAAAATGATGGAAAAATTTATTCACCGAAAGTTAAGAATTAATTTATGCAAGCGCGCAATCCAACCTAATTTGAGAATAAATTTTATAAAGTTCCTTCACATAAAAGCCTTTAATGACATTGACGAGCCACGTGGCAAAGTGGTGAAAGTTTTAATTCGAGTCTGAAATTTCGTGAATTCATAAATATATAGTTTATTTTGATTTTTTTTATGTGATATATCACAAAGGCGCCCCTGTCTTTATAGCGGACAAATATGGAAATCATATTTCACCGGTTGAGAACCGGTTAAAGAGAACCGCATTAAATGTTGGAGGAAAAACAGATGCCGATAGTTGGTTCCATAAACGAACCGACGTACATAAACGGGTCGGCGAAACGACCCGTTTGCATGAAACCAACATCAACAGTGAACGGTGTTCCGCTCTTCTCCATCGAGTTTCACGTACATGCACTGGCGCAGAGGGGATCAACTATGCTAACTCCTTTGAGTAAGCTCCATTGAAATATCTGTAGATCAACGGATCGTCACTCAGACAAACCGCCCTCCTTTGGACCGAATCAAACAGGTTTGTCGAGGAATTGGTAGGTCCAGCCCAGAGGTGGCTTCCAAAATCAACTGCTAAACTTAAGATTTGTACAGGGTTAACAGTTGGTCACTATTGAAGAATCTGCTAGGCCTATTATTACAAGACGCCCAGTTTCTTTTAGCCAGATTTATTCGAGCCTTTATAAAGTCCTGATACTTGAGATAGTCTGAAATACTCATCCCAAGCATTTCAATGGAGTCTTTATTGGGAAGGGTTCTCCCATCGAATTGCACCAGATAGTCAATGACCACCTTTTCTCCGAGATCAGACATGCTTCGGTTTTTTAGACTATAAGGTCTGAAATTAATGGCGTAAGGTATAATGCGGATAATTCAAATATTTTCAAATAAATTATTACGTTGTTCTATTTAATAATATTAATAATATTTTGATGATTTAAAGAGAGTTCTGCTTTTGTGAAAAATCACCTCTAAGACGTTGTGGATTTTTTTTACAATTTTCTATCTCATCACCAACTATGGAAAATCTATTATTACAACTTATAACCAACAAATTGCATCCACCAGTTCATTAATAGGTAATACCTTTGCCCCTTTCCTTACTTTAAGTACCTAAATATTTGACCAACGAGCGTTATGCCGCTTTAAAATATACATGTTATTAATTTTACACACAGGCAGATAATATTATACAGGATCACACTAACCTGACAGGTCAGTTGAGATAAACACTGTTCATCAGCGGAATATATGAATGTACGGTTTTGCACGCAGAGGACATAATATTGGAAAACACATGTTATTGGAGATACTATTTAATCCTGGTTTATTTTAATAATTATCTATGCTCTTGCTCATTTTTAGAAATGTTAATTTAATGATTGGTAATACAGTACAGGGATTTGATTAGAATTTATCTTCCTAAATGTGATTCGTCCCTCAATTAGAAACGGATTGACATTTGAGGCTTTGAATAATGTTAATAAAATAAAACAAGTGTAAATGGGACACATAGGCAATACAATAGTGTATCAATACAATATACAATATTCCATCTATTTAATTTATGGATATGAAAGTCTGATCAAATAAGTTTTTAGTTTGGACCAAAATTTTGTTAGACCTGTTATTCATTTTAGTTCCGGGGGAGCCTAAGGCCCTGATACTCTGAAAGCGTGATCTCCAAACTTAGTATTTGGCTTGCGTTTAGGTTATATCAGCCTCCCGATATCCGATGATGATGCTAATCTCAGAGTTAACATATTAAAGCCCTAGACCGGTCGTTTCGAAAATGCATAGGTCAGAGTTATAAGGTGGGGTAATTTCAGTTGTGCATTTATGCACCATCGAGCACAATTTGTACTTGTTTCTTTCAGGACACAAGTGTCCTGGCAAGTGAAAGTTACAAAGATGTATTGGTATTGCATATACGTGACAGATATTTTTTTCATAATCTAAACACATTTTTACCGTGAAAAACGTTTTTTACCACTGAATAGACGATCCCCAGAAGTGAATGGAATCTGTGCCGATTTGGAAGGGAACTAACATTTTAATTTTTCTTTGGATTTTTCGACTCTTAGGCCTCAGAGAGGCCAATCAAATCGAAAGTCTTTTCGAGAAAAAGTTTGATCCACGACGAATATCCATCGGTTTTTCCTTTCAATGGTTATTACTCATTTTTTCCTTTCATAAAAGAAGAAAAAACCTGTTATTATGCAGAAAAAGATTAAATGTGTAGATGTTCGTACTTAAAACAGTATTATTCCACGCTGTATTATATACGAGTATGATAACGCTATCAGCAACCAGAAGGAA
Source organism: Halesus radiatus (assembly GCA_022606495.2). Lineage (NCBI taxonomy): Eukaryota > Metazoa > Arthropoda > Insecta > Trichoptera > Limnephilidae > Halesus > Halesus radiatus. The sequence goes on from JAHDVE020004136.1 coordinate 3,414, forward strand.
ATTTGCAAAATAATCACAGTGGTCCAATTAAACATAATTTAGTTTTCCTTGTTAAACGATGCATTATTTCTAAAACGTTATATTTACTTGTCGTTATGGGATATTCTCGTCGAGCACATAACTTCTAGAATAATTTTGATTGTATTATTGATGATATGTTTTATGATTAAAAATACCTTTTTGCTAAACTGGCTTTCGGAAGACAGAACATCCATCATGGTCAAAAATTACTTTACCTAACTGTACGTTCAATGATTAAAGTAATGCTTTTACTATGTGGTACTGTTGTAATAAAAATGATTAACTTAAAGATTAGTGTTATACTTTTGAAAATAAAATTAACCGAATTAATGATGGCTCAATTTGGGAGGATGGGTGAGTACCATCATCCCGGGAACCATTCATTGGATAACTAACACCTCTGATATAGGTCACCCCAAGTGGTTTGCAACGTTTGGTGACTGAACAGGGGTGCTCGGGTTTATGACGGGTGAGGTTATTATAGCTCTAGAGATCATAAATTAAAATTGTAAAAACGGTTATTTAGGGCGTCGAAGTGTGCACAGACCGGTATTTTGAAGAAATTATAAAAAAAATGGGGAAACTTTACGTCTCATTGTATGGTGAGAAGTAATCAGTGGAATTTACTGATCGCCGGATCGAGACTTCCTGTGCGGTGTTATTGTAAAAAAAACACCAAAAAACGGACAAGCTTCAAGTAAATGACCATTTCACCCACACACTAGTAATAATTTATTATAGTTATTTGGGTTACAATGAAATTATTATTCTTGCAATCTATAAATGTACTGCCCAACTATAGTATTTACTGTAAATTTTATAGTTTAAATAACTTTGGTGTTGTTTTAATACATCGTTTCATTAAAATTGTAAAGCCGCTCATCTCAACACAGAAATGACATTTTGTTTGGAAGTTTTAATTTACCATGTAGTTTTGCTATTTTTGGTTTAATAAATTCGCCACCGGTTTCGACACAACCGTGCCATTGACGAGCGTTCTTAAAACTAAAACTACTTTTAAGAACGCTCGTCAATGGCACGGTTGTGTCGAAACCGGTAGCGAATTTATTGAACCAAAAATAGCAAAAGTACATGGTAAATTAAAACATCCAAACAAAATGTCTAGAAATTGCTATATAGTGAATGCCGAAAAAATACAAGAAACTGTCCTAATGAGATGAATGGATAATGTTTTTGTTTTTTTTTTAATTTAAGGAAAAATAAATTATAAATATTATATATTTTATTTATGCTTGGGTGATAAATGATAACTAATGCATTGTGTCGACAACTCGATCGTTTTTTGTTATGAAAACAACCTAATAGAAGTTGCGGTAATTAATTAATTACTATACTATTGTATGTAGCTAAATATTGATAGTTCATTATAAAAATAAAATACTTTAACTTCACTTTAGTTTGAGTATTTTTCCCACTGATTTCGGACTCACCATTCCTTCTTCGGGGATAATTATAAACTAACTTACCATTATTACAAAATCATAATCAATACATTCGGTGTTGGAGTGGTGGTACAAGAGTGACTGCGGGGGTGGTTTAGTAAAGTGGTGTTATATTAAGTGAATTTATTTAGTCAGTTTTTTTTATTAAATCATTTACTGACGATGACTATTAAATGGTAATCCTTGAGGAGATCTATGTTGCATGAGGGAGAAAACCTACGCGGCCCGAATGAATAAGAAGTATCCAGAAGTCGGGGATCAAATCAAAAGATTGCTCGAAATGTCTTTCGCCCTGTTTAGTAATAACATCTGAATAGTCAGGTATTTCTCAACCTTCCTATTCTGTATCTTTTTCTTCTCATATGTATCTTCGTCTTTGCATAAACTCCAAATTGGAGACAACATATTACCACTGACTCCGGGTTCTTGAGACTATTCTGCGGTATTTTCATTAATTATAAAAAACGTAGCAAATTCATCCAATAATTAAAATTACTTATTCCTTGTGTTTGACGAGTCTTATAAATGTGCACCAGTGCTGAAAGAATCAATGAAGCTAGTTTTTTTAGTTAATCTATCTTTGAAATAGTGATTTTTGACCAGTAGTTTAAACACAGCATTCTACTGTGTTACAGAGATTACAAACCGTCAGTGGGAGTATTTCCTAGAAACGACTAACATACTCCGAAGCTAGCTGCGCCGACGATGATTACCATAAAAGTTATATTATGCGACTTAAGGCCGATACATCAGTTGTTCCTTATCCATGCTAAGTACGTAAATTGTTGCTAAAATTTAAGCTTGCTAATTCGGTCGCTTAAACCTTGCTAAGCCGCGAACAGTTCTTGCTTGTTCCGGCGATTTTGACAAATCCCGTCCGCCAAATTTTACATTATTTACGCAAATAATTGAGTACATTCGTCAAGCTAAAATGTGCGTTATTTCGTAAATTGCCTACTTAATATTTGACATTATTCGTAAACCTACATAAAGGACTACATACGTAATTACTACTAACCTTCTTTAATATAAACTTGCACTTCGGGGATGAAGCTGCAAACGTGGCCTCCCTGGTTGAGTGGTTACCGTAAACCAGAAGTCGCGGTTTTAAATCCCGGCGTTTGCAACTAAATTTTATTGATTAGTTTGCGTTATTTCACAATTTATTCATTAAAAACAATACATAGTGAATTTGCGGCACGATCCAGAGTGATAGTTACTTTTAGTATTGCCCTGGTGAAAGACCATCATAGAAAATCGAAATGTTGCTTGAAATGACTTTATCCGTGTTTGGTGACCAGATCTGATTACCCAGGTACTTCCTCACCATCCTTCCCCTCTCCTCTACCGTCAGCCTCATAACATACCCCAATTAGAGTCTCACTGGCTCCAGCCAATTGGGAACAGTTGGGATTCTTATGCGGCACTCACATAAAAATAAAAATAAAAATAAAACAATTTTCCATGGAACGAATTCCAGCGCTAGACCTAGTTATAAGTCTCATCTACCAAAAATTTACCTTACTTCGTAAATTGCTTACTTTTATCAGTATGGACTCAAATACTATTTACAAAAAGGTTCCTCACATATGGAACCATGTTAGTTGGTGTGGAGGACTTTATCAGAAATCAACTCGTAAAAAACACCCGGGTAAAAACAAACAGCGGTCGTCGACATTTTCAAACATCTCGATAATAATTTTATTATGAAAAAAAAACACATTCTTCTATTAAAATCATAGACAAAATGTGAACTATTGGTGATATCCGTGCTTGAGACCTACATACGGATTTGTACTAAGCTCACGAAAAAAAAAACATAAAATTTTTTATGCTTTCATATAATACGGAGCCATTTATGTTTGATTTTTCGCTAGAGTGATAATTAAATTTTAATATCTGTCACTGGACAATATGCAAGCAATATGATCTTTTATTTTTATATTGTTATAATATTATTTTCATAGAACGGGAATTTTTACCCCGTAAGCTACGGGAAGTAGCTAGTCAGCAGGGGCTTAGTTCAATAGTATTATATAATATGACAAATGAATAAAAAACAATCATACAAATAGCAGCGCAATAATAAAACGATGGTACATGCAAATTATTATCAATTTACAAAAATTAAATATTTTTAAAAATATGAAACCTGTTTTGTTACAGTGATAACAGACTTCAGTTATATAATAGCAGTTAGAGAATTTTATAAAAGTATCCAAATATTAGCAAGTATCACACAAGTTGAGAAAAATAGTAGTACAATTTTGTTACAGTGAGAATATACTCATAATATCCGCAGATATCAAGGATACATATAACCAAGGAAACCGTCATATTTGTTTAAAAGACAATAATTAAAAATAAACATTTAGTATTTACGATAATTAATAATGATTATTTCAGCAGAACAGAGCGGAGTGTGCTAATCTCCGTCTGCCACATAAAAAATAATGCCAACAATATAAGATTAATAACAAAAAAAATAATAACATGCATGTATAAAAAATTACACGACGATATAAAATAGTAATACAAAGGGGGAAATTCAATGTACGTGTGCATTTAGCACTTGTTTTACAATGATTTGAAGGAAACTCTCCATTTATGATGTAGGAGCGCGCTGTGCCACTGTGCTACAGCCTTAGATTTCCGGGGGCTTTGACTCATTCTAGCCACTCCGCATGAATGCAACGATCCCATGTATTCTTCTCTTTGTAAATATCTGTGAGGCGCTGCAGTGCAAGGGGAGACCGAACAGTTCCCTCTAAGCTTGATTATACTCTACTCGAAGCGTGTTCATGGTATTCTGTGTGTACCTGGTCCAGAGTTTGCAAGTGTACAAGTTCATGCAGTATATCTGGAATATCTGTTTCTTCACTAATTACTTATTTATTTATTTGAAAGAGACTAACATATTTTTAACAAAAGATAAATATGTATACATCAGTGGAAAAAACAATGTTTATCCAAAAAAAATATTTTTATTTTGCATTAAACTAAGGAGGGGGAGTAGGAAGAGGAAGATGATGGGGATAGAAGATGGTCTTAATACATACTACAATACTTCTTGTGCATTAATTTGTGATCGTACGCATTACTTTGGATTATTGTTATATACTGTGCACGTGTACAGGAATTAAGGAATTTTTACTAAGGTTAGTTCTGCATACAGGCAAATGAAATAAGTCGGTTTGTCTTGTTGGTCTTGACAGTTTGTGGAATTTTATAAAACTTTTGATTTCAGGTGAATCCAGGCCATTGTTCAGAATTTTGAATAATAGGATTTGATCAAAAATTATCCTGGCAAGCATATTGGCTCGCAGGCCAACTGCTCTTCTGTGTTGCTCCATGTCTTTCGTGTCATTCAAATCATCCAACATGACCAAAATATATATGTTTTTTAATTTAATATTGTTAATTATAATTTAATTATAACATTATTAAATTTGATTTACATTAAATTTTTAAAAAAATAATGGAGTTCTACGAATTAAACACAAAAAAAATTAACAAAATATTTGATTTCACTTTTGATTTCCAGATCTACTTGACCGGAACGTATGGATGGAATAACTCTAGGATCGGTACTTGCTCTAAATCAGAAGCGATAATTTTTGTAAATATTGTTTGCACTATATGACCCTCCGCACGAGCGTTTGTTCCTCGGTGTTACTTAAGCATTGTTATCGTCTGACGAGTGTTGTTGCATGTGGCTGTGAACGGTCGCGGTCAAGCTGACAATAACTGGTTGCTTCAAAGTGCGGTGAACCTGGTCAGTTGCATGTTGCAAGGTCAACTTAATGATTCGTAACCCCGCTATAACCGGCATTTTAATAACAAAATGTGATTTTTGTTCGATGATTCTTCCCCAGAACTGTTGGCGTAATTATTTTTTTGTCAAAGGAAGGCAAATATTTCAAGGTTTCAAAAATTCTCACGGTTTTAAATTTGTTATATGTTAATTCCTGATTCGAGAAAATGTTCTTTTTGTTGACTAAGTTAGCGGAGGATTGAAGCAGCGACGCCTTTAGGAAACCATTGCTTAGGGCCTTACAGCCATTAATCGAGTTAATTATTATTATATATTGAGCGATCGATATGAATTCGAATTCTGTAATAAAAAATCATTGTGTTTCGGTAATACATAAAAAAAACTTACTTAATTTAAAATACATAAAAAATGTACAATGTGACATTAAAACGGGGTACGGACACCCAGACAAATCAGTAAGAACATATTTTCTCATTACAATAAATAAATATTTCATATTTGTAAAAATTCTTGTAAAATTCTTAATATTTTTCTAATAAATCGCTCTGTTCTTCCCGGAAATCCTACAATTACCCCTACCCATTTGCTTACCCCCCACTCCAACACCTAAAGTTTATATGTCTTGTCAATATTCTATATCATAAGTTAGTTTTAATATTCTCCTAATGAAGAAAGGGTGCTTCCAAAACCGGTAGAGTTTTAATAATATAAAGGTGGTCTACAACAAATTTATGTGTTTTTTATTGTTATAAATATTTGTTTTGATTTTTTTTTATTAATGCTCAACTGTTTCCAGCGCAGGAATCGCCTAATATTGTTAATAAAATGACATCATATATTCGAAAACTGTTTTTACCACCAAATTTTAAAAAAATTACATTCAACAAGGCTAAACAAAGCGTATGGCATTAAGAGTGACTAATAATTAAGAGCTTTTTATGAATGTTCAACCATTGCTTCACACGCCGCAGTTATTTTTGTCGCATACTAAATGGGACCAGCTGCTTCTTCGCATTTGTCTCGATTCATACACCGGCATGCGGGTTGCTTGTGCAAGCTCCAGACGCTCGGGCAAACCCATTCAGTATGCCTCTACAGGTGGCCTGCACAAGTTTGGGGGGTTTCGCGTGGTGCACCTACATGTTTAGACATGCCTGTCAATCGATGACGTCGACTGATGGCATGCAGTTAGCAATGCTTGACCGCTGGTGATCGAAAAAAAGTAATATTTTACTATAATAAATTATTTTTAAAAAGTTCGGTCTGATAATGGCGACAAAAGACAATTTGTTGACACTGTTACGTAACAAAAGGGTGACCCTAAGTTAAATCCTAGCTCCTCGTCATAACAAATAGCTGGGCAACCAATTACGATGTTTCTCTCAAATGCTCAGAGTAATCAACCAATCAGGTGATTTTGCCGCTCAAATAAACCAATGAAAGCCATGCATTCTGTTACAGAGAGCAGCCTAAGTGTTAATTTTCCTGTAGAGCACATGTTTGTCGGAGCAGATGATAACTATTATCACAAAGCAAATTAGTCTGATTAATTAAATTACAGATTTCTATCAGCTTCTTTCTATAATCTCGGGAGATATGATCAATTTAAAGAACAACCGCTTCCATGATATATATAGGTAAACGGCGGGAATAGAGCATTCAATAAAACTATCGTCTTTTGCTGTAAAAAAATACCATAGAGTAGGCCTGTATTTTAACAATAACTCTACGCTGTAGGAAAAACTACTAATCTCTCCGTAGACGCATTTAACACATTGAAGGTTAGAACGAAAGATAACTGAATTCGAATATTATATTGTCGCAAAAAGTAAATAATAAATTTAAACGATAAGAGGTACAATATCTAAAAGGGGTCAGTTCTGCAGACTTCGGGCGAGGAAAGATGAACGTGTAATCCGTATAATCACTATTAGTTAAAAGTAGTAAACTCCTTTTTAACTATTTGGTAAAGTCAGAAGAACGAACCATTCGTGAGAAACGCTCAAAACTGAAGACCTCTTTCTCCCTGCCGCATGAGCCGACCCCCTCTTCAATGCTGGCAAACCTCGCCCCCACCGAACCCAACCATCTTCTCCAATGCACACGCTGCTAGCACAAATAGTGCTTGACTTTAAATAATAACGGGGCTACATGTAAAAGTACCTCGTTACGGACCTGTTTCATGACACTATATATCATTCTTAAGTAAATATTTTTATCCGACTGGAGGAATATTTTTTTGTTTACTTCTAACATGTGGGAATGTATATCACAACATATTTGTTAAAATATCAAATCACAATCAAGATAAAGTCAGGAACTTCTAGCACCATACTTTTTGTTATTCTGTGTTCGGTAAAATGTTAATACTGGAACTAGGTATTGATTTGGATATTAGAAGAGATGGCGTCAATTCCACGCTTATAAATGAACGTTTAAAACACGTCAACAGTGTAAAAAAGCACAAATATACGCAAATATTTTTATCTTATTTAGTGAATTCAAAATGAGGTTTAACTTCAAAAATCTATGGATAACAGTGAGTTCCAAAATATGTTGTATCATCTAGTTTGCCAAAATATCAGTTCGTCAATTCAGAACAGGGTATGGTGTCGACTACGGAGTAGTTTTCTGATATGAATAAGTCAATGCATTTCAAAAGAAATGGGCTATTGATCACGTTATTTAGAAATTGAATTCCTTGTTGTTCAGGTCAGGGTCCTTGGTGGAACTTAATATCATCGCACAGACCATTTCTGCCCAACGCATCCAAACATACAGCTCCATCCATTGTTGTCAATGTTAACAAACGTTATCAAACGATGGTTTAAAACAATAAAGTACTTAAACTTAATCTTCAAAAACCACAAGGTTCAAATTTTGCCTAAATTTTTCAAGTCTGATATCACGACACAGTCTGACGTTCTTTCAGTCATTACTGGATGGGGTGATACTGAAACATTGAAGTCTAGTAGTGTGAAACTCCACCTGCAGTTACCCTTGGTGTCTCTGGCCAGCTGTCAGGCTGCTTACATGAATCCGATGACTCCGAGACTTCAGGCGCATCTCTGGGATAAGCAGTTGTGCGCAGGTGGTCAAGCAGGCAAAGACTCGTGCAGAGGAGATTATGGGGGACCTTTGATGGTCGTTGACGATACAAAAGTCCCTGTACAATGGACTCTCCATGAAGTCGTCAGTTTTGGACCAACGCCTTGTGCTCTTCCCAACATGCCCGGTGTCTACTCGAAGGTGTTTGCTTATTTGAACTGAATAAAGGCACAGATCAGAGTATGAACTCACACTCTCTTACTTCTTGGAGGTCTCTAACTTTATAAAAATGTAAAAAGCCTTCCTCTACCACTTATACCATAATCTTTCCATTCACAAAAATTACTCTCTGACAACTGTTGACGAACTTTTATCGTATAACACATGACATCTTGGAGGTCAAAAAATAGAATTAAAAGATAAGCTGCCGAAAAGTAACTCTAAATTCGCTAACGACGTAATTTCAAAGAACCATAGCTTTAATAAATATAGTGGCATAAATATCCTTCATATTAACAATAAATAAAAACTAATAGATAACTTAGAAGAATTAGAAATTTAAAATCCGTGAAGAATAATGTAAACATAATAAATAATCATAATTTCTCTCCTTCAGTGTTATTTTGAATATGTTCCCTCCATCTACGAATCACCATTTGTCTCTTTCTCTTCTCCCACTCTTTTCATACCCAACTTCACCCCCACAGTCACTCTTCCACCATTAGTTATTCCACGTATTGACCATGACTTTGTTATAATGGTAAGTTAGTATATAATTATCCCTGCCGAACAAAATTTTGGTTCCGAAACCGGTAAGAAAAATATTCAAAATAAAGTGGTGTTATACGAGTATTAAGTGAATTTATTTAGACAGTTTTTTTTTATTAAATCAGTTACTGATGAGTTTTATAAATGTGGACCAGTGCCGGAAGATTCAATGAAGCTAGTTTTTTTTAAACACAGCATTCAATTGCGTTACAAAGATTGCAAACCTTCAGTGGGAGCATTTCCTAGAAATGACTAACATACTCCGAAGCTTTGTGCGCTAACGACGATTACGATAAAAGTTATTTTATGCGACTTAAGGCCGATACATCAGTTGGTCTTTATCCATGAAAGTACGTAAATTCTTGCTAAAATTTAACCTTGCTAATTTGGCCGCTTAAACCTTCCTTAGCCACGAAGGGTTCTTGCTTGATATTAACATATCCCGTCCGCGAGATTTGACATTATTTACGTAAATAATTGAGTACATTCGTCTAGCTAAAATGTACGTTATTTCGTAAATTGCTTACTTAACATTTAAAATTATTCGTAAACCTACATAAAGGACTACATACGTAATTACTACTAACCTTCTTTAATATAAACATGCACTTTAAATCCTGGCGTGCACAAGTAAATTTTATTTGATTTATTTTGTGTTATTTCACAATTAATTCATTAAAAATAATACATAGTATATTTACAGCGCAATCTACAGTGGTAGATACTTTTAGTATCGCCCCGGTGAAAGACCGCCATTCAAAATCTAAATGTTGCTTGAAACACTTTAGCCGTGTTTGGTGACCAGATCTGATTATCCGGGTACTCCCTCACCATCCTCTCCACCGTCTCCTTCAATTCTCCTCTACCTTTAGCCTCACAACATACCCCAATTTGGGATGCCATAGTCACACTGACTCCAGATGCTTGGGAAGAGTTGGGACTCTTGTGCGGCACTCACATTTAAAAAAACAGCAACAACATTACTTGGAACAAGTTTCGACACTAAACCTAGTTATAACTCTCATCTGTCAAATTTGATATTTACTTAAATAATTGCATATATTCAAAAAAAATTACCTTAATTCGTAAATTGCTTACTTTTATCAGTATGGATTCAAATACTATTTACAAAAAGTTTCCTCGCATATGGAACCATGTTGATTGGTGTGGAGGACTTTCTCACAAATTAACTCTTAAAAAAACAGCGGTCGTCGACATTTTCAAACATAGTTTTTATTGCTATAAGTATTAAAAATTATTTTTTCTGTTAATTCCTTAACCCTTTGCACTCCTAATTTTTTTTTTAATTACCTACTACCAACTCCTTAATTAATTTACAAAAAAGGGATAAAAAGTGGCCTCAATAAAAAGTTAAACAAAAAATTTTAAAATATGTAATTTTTATTACTCTTTCTTTACATAGAGTACAAAAAACATAGAAATATATAAAATTAACAACATAGGAGTTGGTGTAAGAAATATAATGTCGAGCCACACTCGACAAAGGAGTGGTAAGGGTTAAGTCAAGTCTTGCTGGATTTAATGCAATTATTGACTGAATTACTTTATCTGATACTATGTGGGAGTTTGTTGTATATTTTTTTTACAGCTAAAAATTTACAGCTTCTTTGTCCAAAAGCAGTATTACACTTAGGTACATTTAGCTTGTCTAGTTGCTTTGCTCTTGTATTATGATCATTAAGAGTCATAGCCAGTTTGTCGTTTTTAAGAGAATGAACTAGAACATTTTTGGCAAAGATTTTTTTGAATGCTTAAAAAATTCTGTTGTTGACGTCCAAATGACGGACCTTTGAAATGGTCTTTATGGTGGATTTCTGAGTTATATTTAATGGTTTTATGTAATTTTATGCAACTGACCCCCATTCCAAAATTCCATATTCCAAATGAGAGTGGCATAAAGCAAAATACACTCTATTTTTATCTTTGGTTGACAAGATATCACGTAATTTAAAAAAAAAGTAAATTAGGTTTGTTAGTTTCTTTGATGTTTCGTTTATCGTCTATTTAGATCCCAAATATTTAATATTTTTTGCTTTGGTTACATGTGAGAAAGGTTAATGAGGTAAATTGTTTTAGCATTCATATATTTTGAGTGTGTGTTCATTTATTTGTTATCCTCTTTTGTGTATTGAGAATGTTAGATATATAGTTTTACTCACATTTAATATCAGTGAATTTATTTTTAACCATGTTTGAAATACAGTCACCTATGCTCTGCCTCTTTGAAGGTATTTTTCCAATTTTGTTCATTAAAAATAATAACAGTGTTATTTGCAAAGCTAATTATATCTACCTTGATTGGAAGATTCATAAGATCATTTACATAAATGAGAAATAGTATTGGTACTAATACGCTTCCTTGGGGGATACCATCCGTAATTAGTAGAGGTTTACTGTTTTTTTTAGCAACTTGTATAAACTGTTCTCTACCGGAGATGTAGCTCGCAGCTCAGGCAACTTCTCGCATACTATTGACAGACTTATATTCCTAATCTAAGTATGTTAAATTTTGATATTCGTTTATTTTGTATCTCTTTACTGCCATAATACATAGTCTACGTTATTTTTCTACAGGTTTAAGGAATTTTTCAAAATTGATTTCAAAATATTCTATTTTAACCTATCATGACTTTAATGGAAAAATCTTAGCTTCTGGCTATCTTCGCTGCAATCTACCTGTTTTTTTAAGTACAATGTACTTGCATTGTTAAATTCGGTGTGCATAGTTATAATGGTCATACAGTTATCATATTTCTTCATCAAATTAAATGCAATTCTACATTGGTTAGTTACAAAATTTTTACATCGATTAGATATAGTTTTACATGATATGATTTTAGTTTTAAATAGCTTTCTGTTATGATAATGGATCGAACGTGGTTTGTTTGCTAAAATTCGAGACGAACCCCTAAGTTACTTGATTGGCCAAAATTCCACTCAGTAATCCTCCCTACATAAGCATTCAGATTAGTCTGACTGGTGTATGGCTATTTTCCTTTCCGAAGCTAACCGTGTTTCTTCCTATCCTTTGCACCGTGACTGGAAAGAAACTTTCCTTCTTTACGAGTCCAAGATCCTCCGAATTCCCATCCTCCAGATAAGCTATATTAAGAGAACAAACCGGTTTCGTCCCCCATTAAAGAATATTTAATTTAATAATAATATGGGATTTATAAAAATGGAGGATAATATTAACAAATCTTGAACTTGAAGTATGAAATCGGTGTAAATGGCGTAAATTGGACTGGTCTCATTAGCTTAGTTGGTTAAGCGGTTACCCCGGATAGGTAGAGGTCCTGGGTTCGAGTCCCAGATGCGACTGAAATCTTTTTAATTTCTGCTGTTTTTTCGGTTTCGTAGTTCATTTGGGATGTGTTAATATTATCTTCTTCAATAATTAAATATTACATTGAAGTTTACAAACTTCAATAAGTTATAAAAAATAAATTGTATATTTTTAAGGTAAACTATGGTATGTCATTTAATTCAACCTTGATTGAAAGGTATGTGAATGATGGTTTTGAATCGGGTTATTTAAAACGGAAGCGATTTTTGAAGTAGTAAAAATCGCTTACAATTTTAATGTGTTAATAACGTTATATAATTTTATTTGTTAAGTATGGAAAATATAATTTACTTATAATCAGAATATTTATAGATATAAGAATAACATTTAGCAAATATACATATACGTGTATTTCAATAATATATTATATTAAATATGTTATGTAAATCCTGTTAACCCAAGTGTTATAATTAATTTCATTTTCCGGTTGCTCCTCCCCAGTTGCTGAAACTTCTGTTATATAAAATTGACCTTACATTTTCCGACTAATTACATAATTTTATCCGGACGTGTGGTACGCGTCATTATGAAATCGGAAATATCCAAAATTTTCTGCCAACCGAATTTTCTACGATATATTGAATTTAATATAAAAATATCTACCTAAAAATAAATTCTCTAAACTCGTAGAAGCCAATCAATAATTATGCCAAACGTTTAAAAAAATAATATTTATAAGTCCCCTTTCTTGCTTATCTGTTGATTTCAATTTTTTTTTTAACATTGCTATCTATTGTTTTGGTTAGTTATAAAATATATCGACTTTTTAATTTTTCGAATTTCCTTGTCCGAATATTGTTAATCTGTTAACCAGGGGACTGCCTTCAAATCCAAAATTAAGTTTTGTATGAAACAAGCCGCGCAGCCGTTCCTCTTAAATTCCTTGTCGATGCATGTACCGATGACACACATTCGTAAAACGTAAAACTGTCCCGCCCGTTCAAGGGTACAACATATATTTCGAAGAAGTTTTGATACGTACTACCCGCACTCGATATTGTTTACATTTGACGTATAAATACGTCACGCTCGGTTAACATGTTAATATTACTTTTTACTTCAATTTCTCGCTACTTGTTTGGCTGTTTGGAATAAAATTGATTATTTCGAATTCATTCAATCGGAAATATTTAATTACAAGTATTCCATTATTTAATTTCAAGACTTTCATTCCAAGTATTATCATCTAATATTACTTTTAAATTGATGTCAAAATTAAAGGACATTAATATGAGTTTCAACAGGTCGCCTGTTTTATTAATTTATCTAATTCAATTTAAATTTAAAAAATATTGTTCGTATGACGACTGTTAGATATTCCTCTTCTAATTTCCAAATTAAAGGTTTAATATTTTTAACATAGATGGATTTTTTTTTTTAAATTTTATTAATCGCACTTTAGTCACTCTTTTGTTAAGAAAGCCCCCACGAGGGAACGTCAGTGTTAAGAAGGCCCCACGAGGGAGCGTCCGTGTTAAGAACCACCCACGTGGGCGTCAGTGTTAAGAAGGGAGGAAGAAGGACTAGACAACATCCACGTTGGCCACCAGTGATAAGAAAGGAAGACAGTTCAACTCACCTCGAGACCAGAAGCAGGGCTGATCTCAGGTTCCACTATGGTTAGCTCAGCTGGTAAAGACATCTCATCTCTTATCTCAAAGTCGTGTGGCCAGCCGCAGCCTTATATCGGGAAAGGTAACTAACTACTCGAATGAGAGATGCATGCTTTCTTGTCAGGGTTTATTTACAGGACAAAATTTACAGGTAATTACACACAGGGTTTCGAATCTACGGGCCGATCCTAATCTAATCTGATACCTGATAATCTCTCTCTGATGAATCTCAAACCGGGCATGTTATTCGAAGGGCAAGTTATTACAGCACAAAAAAGATGGTAAATTAATTCTGCTTACATGAGCGGTCGACGACAGTAGTCACGATTCCTTCAGTGTAAAAATGTGCAGACTAAGGACTCTGGATTTTATACATACAATGGCAGGCAGGACGCAGCGAGTATTTTCACTAGTCACTGGCTTTAATATTTAGGTACAATGCAGAGAATAGCAAGAATGCCAGTTAACTACACAGGGGGTCGGCGCCTGACGGGGCGCCGTGCTCCTCACTGCACAACTGCTGGGATCTGTGTCTCGAGTCGTAATGGCGGCTGGCGGGCGATCGCTTGGCGAGCCCACGCCGTGATTGCGGAAAAAGGTGTCGCTGTTATTGGTTGGAGCGCAACGTTTAGCAACCAGCGGCTAGAAGTAACTAGCGGCTAGAGCATTATTCTTCCGACGACTAGATTCTCCTAATTGTATTACGTAACACATTACAACTTCTTTAATTTATTTAATTAATTGATTACACAATTTACGTTACTTTTATACAATTTATTTAATAATTTTTTTGTTTGAATTTGTGTGAATTGAATTTAGCAAATGATGTTAAGTACTTTTTTTAAATTTTATTATTATTCCCCAAAAAGAGCACCAAACTGAACACTTGGTATTATTTTCTAAAAAGAACTTTATTATTTTTAAACGATGCACTTTAGTTATTCTGCAGAATTTCATAAAATTTTCTAAGCCTTAAACTTAAAAATAAGTATTTATTAAATTGATAAACTAAAGTTTTTAAGACAATATTTTTGTGCATAGCGCAAAGGGTAACAATTATTTTTATAAACAATAATTATTAGCCTGAAACACTCATCCAAATTGAAAAAAACCTTTCCGAGCAAAGATAAATGTCGCCGACAGGACTCGAACCTGCATCCTTCTGATTGCCGGTCAGATGCTCTACCATTGAGCTACGTCGGCTTATCGCAAACCCGCCAAGTTAATCAATATATACTAGTGTTTCATTCAATAATTACGGTTTTTATTATATTTCACCTGTAAACAACTTACTTTATTAGTATGAGGAAGGCTTGTAACGGCTAAATCCCTCAATAGGTGGCGTCGAGACAAATTATGTCTTCATTTTATTGGTGAAAAATGTTTTGACTTGTCAAATGTTTATTAAATTGATAAACTAAAGTTTTTAAGACAAGATTTTTCTGCATAGCGCAAAAGGGTATCAATTATTTTTGAGTAAACACAATATTAGCCTGAAACACTCATCCAAATTGAAAAAAACCCCCGAGAAAAGAAAAGACTCAAACCTGCATCCTTCTAATATCCGGTCAGATGCTCTACCATTGAGCTACGTCGGCTTATCGCAAACCCGCCAAGTTAATCAATATAAACTAGTGTTTCATTCAATAATTACGGTTACATTTATCTTTTCTCGGGAGGTTTTTGCAATTTGGATGAGTGTTTGAGTGTTTCAGGCCAATAATTATTGTTTATAAAAATAATTGTTACCTTTTGCGCTATACACAAAAATCTTGTCTTAAAAACTTTAGTTTATCAATTTAATAAATATTTGACAAGTCAAAACATTTTTCACCAATAAAATGAAGACATAATTTGTCTCGACGCCACCTATTAAGGGATTTAGCCGTTACAAGCCTTTCTCATACTAATAAAGTTCGTTGTTTACAGGTGAAATATAATAAAAAAACCGTAATTATTGAATGAAACACTAGTATATATTGATTAACTTGGCGGGTTTGCGATAAGCCGACGTAGCTCAATGGTAGAGCATCTGACCGGATATTAGAAGGATGCAGGTTCGAGTCCTGCCGGTGACATTTATCTTTTCTCGGGAGGTTTTTTCAATTTGGATGAGTGTTTCAGGCTAATAATTATTGTTTATAAAAATAATTGTTACCCTTTGCGCTATGCACAAAAATCTTGTCTTAAAAACTTTAGTTTATCAATTTAATAAATATTTGACAAGTCAAAACATTTTTCACCAATAAAATGAAGACATAATTTGTCTCGACGCCACCTAGTGAGGGATTTAGCTGTTACAAGCCTTCCTCATACCAATAAAGTTGGTTGTTTACAGGTGAAATATAATAAAAAAACCGTAATTATTGAATGAAACACTAGTATATATTGATTAACTTGGCGGGTTTGCGATAAGCCGACGTAGCTCAATGGTAGAGCATCTGACCGGATATTAGAAGGATGCAGGTTCGAGTCCTGCTGGCGACATTTATCTTTTCTCGGGAGGTTTTTTCAATTTGGATGAGTGTTTCAGGCTAATAATTATTGTTTATAAAAATAAAAATAATTGTTAAAAATTAGTACTTAATGTTTTTTTTTACTTTTTATTATTAATTATTAAACATTTTTAAAGTGTTAGAGTCCCGGATCTGATAGTTCCCTTTTAATTTTGTGTCTTTTCTGTTTTTATTTTGAGATTTGATAATATTTTCTTCAACAATAATTTTCTTTGTATTTATATTTTTAAACCACAAAATGTTTGCTTTCTTCGGTAAACGATTGATTTTTTTCATAAGGTTTCGGCTATGTGGGTTTTAATTTACTTTCAAAGTTATTTATGCATATTTGTATTAAAGGTTGGGTAATAAACTACATAACCATCACCCCTTTGCACTTCAAGGATATGTAGAAAGGATGGACCGCCACACAACGCTATACTGGCATTGCTCTTTGCTTAATTCTTCTTTATACAACGTCTCTTATATGCTCTCATGTTATTTTTAACATAACCCGACTCAAGTATTTGATTCACTTGATGGTGCAAGGACTTATTCTACCATTCGATCACGTAAAATATTCTCCTTGCACTCATTTTTTCGTTCAACTGCTCCACATATCCAAACCATCACCCCCTCCCCCTCACCCCTTTAACGTGTCCATTGCGTTGCATTAATTGTCGATCTCCTCCAGACGTGCGTCTTAGAAATGATAATAAATAATGTTTCTAAATAAACTCAAATACGAATCATTATAACAGCTTGTGATATAAACTTGAATACTCCTGGCTAAACCTGAAAAAACGCCTCATCTTTTGTCTGTTTCATAAACAAAAAGAGTAGGCGTGTTTTTTTTTCTAATTACGTCATCATATCTTATTAATTTTACATAGAATATTTTTATGAAATAGAAAAAAAATCCTTTTCTTATCACCAGCTTCCATAATACTGTGACATCATAGTTTAAAGCAGTGATTCTCAACCGCTACTTCTCAGAACATTAATGTTAGAAGTTATAAATAGGGGGAATTCCCCTGAAGGCGGACATTAAAGATAATTAAAAAAAAAACACTGATTATTTATTCTATCATATATTACATGTCTACAATATTATAAATGAATATATAATAACAAAACTGTTTTCAGTTTCATTTCAAATCACTTTTCTTCGAACAAATATCTTCAAAGCGATCAAACTTTAGTTTACGATTTTACAGAATCACAAGATAGTACCGGACGCAGAAAAATGGATCCCTAAGGATAACCCTTTAAAAAACATTAATTCACAAATACCTGAACAATCAGGGATTCCTGCACAAGCTCCGTAAGCTCAGCTTTGATGAGTTTTGAATCAAATCTTCGTCATTGGATTTTAGACAGACTATAAAAATATTTTTTTTTGTATTTTTCATTTTGCTTTTCTTTATTTTATCGTTTCCTATGCATTTTTCAATTATCTGAAATTAAATTATTATTCTTTGAAATGAATATGGACTTAATATATTATTAAATGTTGACATTTTAATTGTCCGGCGTTAGGGGAACGTGTATTGTCCGGTACCAGGAGATAGCAAAAATACATATATTTTTTTGTTTTCATAATATAATATGAAAACATTAATGCAAAAATGTATTTACGAAAATACGTAATAACACAATTCAAATATATTTAATCGCTGCAACTTTGTATGCAGTCTTGTTTCAAGTTTATACAAAATTTCCTTCCAATATGGATATTGGTAGTGCCCGGTGCTGGGTGCCGTCGCCGCTAGAAGAACTCCCCAATTATTGTAGTTTATCAAAACCCGCAGTAACATTTCCCTTCATATAGCCCATTCCTTAACCGGCATCAAAATTTCTCAATTATTCACTATGCAGAAACGAAAGCCCTTTTGGGATGACACATAATACATAAAATAATTTAAGTGAAGAAAAAATATATTATGGAACCTGGTCGTGTCATAAAAGGATTAACAGTGTTTTAAAAAAAAAACTCAATATTATTCTAATAAAGCATTGGGTATTCAGCCAGGCGTTGTGGGTTAAATCCTCTGTTAGCTAACTCCTCCATCGCTGCACAAGCAATATTTTTCGGTAGCTATGCAAGTAGAAGGAATTCTATGTCGTTTAATCATAATCCGGAAAAGTTTAATAAATTCTTATTACAGTAATTTCGATGTCAATAAAGTTTTTCGTTGATTTACTTTAAAAAGGTTTACAACCACGGGTATAAATGCCACACTTAAGGAAAAAAAAGTGTAATTCATTCCTAGCAAATCGATTAGTATGCAAACAAGACACGATGCTAAGTGTAAATACAGCCTCCATTTGAAGTAGGGTTCACGCAAGACACTAAGCTTGTTGAATTGTCCAAAGTGGCGTGTTATTTTACTCGTGTGAGGATCCTCGCAACTATTTTGTATAATATTATGGGTAAAGGGGAATAACCCGCAAACGCTTTTGTACTAAGAATGATTTCTCGCCAAAAGATACATCCGTGAAAAAGTTGTCCGTTTCATTGAATATCGCTGACGTCTATCCGACCTTGCACTAGGTTACGGATGGTTAGGCGTGAAGGTTTGAGGTTGGGAATTCTAGTAAACTGGGTATAATTTTAAGGTGGAGATCATATAATTGGTTTTCGGGACTCCCAAAAATACAATAACCTTCAAAACTTGTTTTAACTACCTTCAGTTGACTTGTGCTCTTAAAGACTGATGGTTAGTAGACGAGTGGTCCAAAACAACCACTCAGTCCCACTCAGGCATAGCGGGTTAAATCATCGGCTAGTTAACTCCTCCATCTTTGCATAACGGTGGTGTAATAGGAAGTCAAATATTGTCAGGAACTCCGTAGCCCGAGAATGCACGTCTTCTTTTTAAAAAATAAGTATTCCTTACAAGTGAGGACCTCCCTAGTAGAGTGGTAAACTTGTTACCTCTGGATCCATAAGCCGCGGGATCGAAACCATCCGTGAACAAATGAAACACCTTTTTTTAATGTATAACTTGATGAAATACTCGGTTATGAATGGTTGGGAGTAATGTTTTAAGGTCGTCATGTATAACTCCTACCCCTACTCGGTAATTTTCCTCTTATTTTGAACGTCAGTATGCAAAATTACATCAAGAAGTACGACATTCTACTTTAAAGAGTGGAAAAGGGCGATTGCGGTGGTTTTTAGAAATTTCACGTAAACAGTGACCTTTCTCTAGTTTTGAACATCAAGTGTGTAAAATTTTATCAAGCTCGATATAAAACTGTAGATTTGTATAAAAATACATACACCGACACTCTTCTTTATATCTATAGATAGCTAGATAGATTTATAGAAAATATAGTAAATCCATCATTCCAGATCTGTTGGTTTTTTTTTCATATTTCCCTAGTTCAAGACTGTAATTCATTTTTAGTTTTCAATTTCATTGAGGGCAACCCAGATGTTTAATAATTGTTTTTTTTTTCTTATTGCAAATTCGTAACCCGCCTCACTTGATCTAATAATCTCTATTATATATATATGTATTT
>JAHDVE020004137.1:0-31703 GCA_022606495.2 Halesus radiatus
GACACCATTGAATGTTCAATGCAGAACAACATCAAAAGTTTTTGGACATATATAAGTTCACTTAAATCATCCGACGGATACCCTGCTGCTATGTCCGTCGAAAGGCGTAAATCTAATGATACACAGGAAATCTGTAACATGTTCTCTGAATTCTTTAATTTTGAACCCTCCTCCATCCATGATACAATCGACATCGACCAACTTGAATCAGTCCATGACCCCGAACTTACGCACATTCACACAATTGAACTAACTGAAAGAGAAGTGCAATTAAGTTTAAAGTCACTAGATATAAACAAGGGTGCAGGTCACGATGGAATACCGGCGTTTTTCCTTAGATTTGGTGCACCGTCACTGTGTGTTCCTCTTACTATAATATTAAATAAATGTTTGAGTAAAGGGGTTTTCCCTGACAGGTGGAAGTTAGCCTATATCATACCGGTCCACAAGGGTGACTCGCGCCAAAGAGTGGAAAACTATAGGCCGATCTCCATTTGCTCCGCGATCCATGACAATGTACGTATATCCCCAGCTTGCCAACAAAATTATAGACCAACAACACAGATTTGTCAAAGGCAAGTCTACCGTGAGTAATTTACTTATTTATTCGAACTTTTTATTAACCATCATGGGTCGAGGTAACCAGGTAGATTCGATTTATTGCGATTTTAAAAAAGGTTTTGATAAGGTTGAATACGTAATTCTTAT
Source organism: Halesus radiatus (assembly GCA_022606495.2). Lineage (NCBI taxonomy): Eukaryota > Metazoa > Arthropoda > Insecta > Trichoptera > Limnephilidae > Halesus > Halesus radiatus. Next base: position 709 of record JAHDVE020004137.1, read on the forward strand.
TAAAAAAAATGATGTGTAACGGAATTCGGGGAAACTTATTACGTTGGTTTGTCTCGTACTTAACAAAACTACAACAAGCTGTATATTTACGAGGACATGCTTCTATGTGGGAACCAGTTACCTCTGGCATGCCACAGGGATCAATCCTGGGTCGGCTGTTATTTATCATTTTTATCAATAGCGTTACTAAATGTTTTTTGCACTGTCTGTTTCTCTTGTACGCAGATGACATAAAAACATTTGCCGTTGTCAGGAATATTAATGATTGTCTGCTCATCCAAAGAGATTTAGTAAGGTTTGAAGCGTTTTGCAATGAATATAAATTGTATCTAAGTTACAACAAATGTAAACATATAAGCTTCACTAAAAATCATAACGTTATCACACACAATTATTATATTGGCAACTACTCACTCGAGCGCGTATACAGTATAAGAGACTTAGGCCTACTTTTTTATTCAAAACTTTATTTCGATCTGCACATTGATAATATTGTAAATAAAGCTTACAGCATGCTAGGCTTTGTTATCAGAAACAGCTGTTTATATCGAAATCCTGAAACCTATCTCCCTTTACTATACGCTGGTCCGTTCTCAACTTAAATACTGCGCCCCATATAGACTCCACTCTAGGGTATCTACAAAGACAAAATTAAAAGTATACAAAGGAAATTTCTGCATTGCCTTAATTATAGAATGAGCGCACCTAAACGGGGATACGTAAATATGCTATATATATCTACAATATCTCCTCCATCTCTAACCGGCGATCATACCTTGATCTCATGACCCTATATAAAGAGTGCAATAACATTAACGACTGTCCTACCTTACTCCAACTAATAAACTTCAAAATACCACCCATTGGTTTAACGACTTATTCCACATTAGCGGACGCGCCCAAATGCTGGTGTCAGGGATCCAATCAGAAGAATGCGACAGTTATTCAATAAAAATATAAAAGTTTAAAGAATTATATGCATTTTTTTTAAATTTAGTGTAGAGTAATAATGAATTACATATGATATGTAAAAGTTTAAAGTATAAAAAAATTAAGTATGATAAGCGTTTTTAATTTAGTGTAGAGAATTAATGAATTACATATGAAGGTTTTATTAAAATTGCACATCTCTATTAATGAGCATATGTTCGCTTTTGACCATCGCCAAATTGAGAAGCCAAACATTGATCAGTTTACGCAGGACGTTTGTACTTTTCATTTTCCATGTATCCGGGTATGATGTTAAACAATTTTATTCCTAAGTATGAAAATTGTCTTTGAGCAAGGGATGTCATGGTTTTTGTTGAAACTATCGGATTACTTCTCGAGTGTCTGGTGTCGTGATAATGGTCGATAGAGGGGTAGTGGTGACATTGTTTATGCGTGTGTAATACAATTTCCCTGATATACAGTTGTCTGACATCAAGAACTTGCATTTATTTGAAGAATTTATCACTGGGTTACCTGAAGGATTTTTTAAGGATGACTTTTATTAGGGATTTCTGCGCTGTTGCCAGGGGGTCCAAAATTGTTTAGGCATAACCGCCCCATCTTAAGGATCCATATTCAAGTAAAGAATTACATATGGCATAATATATTGATTTTAGATCTTTTACATATAGAATATTTCTAATAATCATGAAAAGGTGAGTGAGTTTTCTGATTTTGTGGTAGTTGAGTTGATGTGTTCTTCCCATCTCAGAAATTTATCAATAATGATTCCTAAATATTGACAAGTATTCACGCATTCCAACTTATTGAAAGTACAAGTATGTATTTCATTGTAGAGGTGAGCAGTAATGTTTAGCATTTCTTTGATTTGTCCCGCTGAAACGTATGAATTTGGTTTTATTCTTATTTAGAGTAAGGAGGTTATTGTCTAACCATTGCATAACCTTGTTTATACCAATTTCTGCTTTTACTATGAACGTCGTTCAGCTTTTGCCTTCATAAATCAATACTGTATCATCAGCAAAGGTGAGGATGTGATCGGCAAGGTTACTGTTACATAGGTCATTAATGTAAATATTGAACAAAATAGGCCCTAAAGTACTTCCTTGTGGTACACCAAGTACAATATTGGCTGGATGGCTTAGAGTATCATTTATATTAACTTTTTGGCTTCCACTTTCTAAGTAACTATCCAGCCATTTAAATAGTTGCCCTGTATACCGAGTAGCTGTAGTTTTTTCAAACGAATTTTATGCGAGATAGTGTCAAAAACTTGAGCTAAATCCAGGAAGATCGCGATGCATTTAAATCCTCCGTCGATATTAATGGCGATGATTTTCATCAGTTTAGCAATAGCATTTTCAGTACCTAATCCTGGTCGGAAACCATATTGTCTCTTGAAGAGTATGTTATTATGTTCAAGGTAAAAGGGAGACGGTTCTTAACAATTTTTTCAATGATTTTAGAGATCGAATTTAGCAGAGATATCGGATGGTAATTTTGAATCTGTGACTTATTTTCGTTTTTGTGAATCAATATAATAATTTGAGTATTTTAAATGATCAGGGAATATTCCCGATTGGAAGCTTAGATTAGAATTGAACGCAATCGGAGGTATTATGAATGATTTTATTACTTAAGCAGATTTGTTGAGACTTTATTTGTTCCATAAGCATTCGATGTCTTTAGGTCGTCTATTATTTTTAAGACTTCGTTTGTTGTTGTTTGAATATTTTCTATTTTATTACTTTATTATTATTTCTATTTTAGTTCGGTTTCAGTTTTATTACATTTAAAAAAAAATGCATGTGTGGCTCCCACTGACGTGTAAAACTCATTAGCAAAATTCGATATATTTTTGGGATTGGAAGAGTCTATGTTATTGATGTTCAATGTTTTAATTTCGGAGGACATACTGTTTTTTTGTTTTACTAATATTACGAAATGCTTCCCACAAACGTTTTGGAGAGTATGCATTTTCGTAAATGAACTTTTTATAATAATTTTCCTTCGTAGATATAATTAAATTTTTACATATTTTCCTCAATTTTTTGTAACGAGCTTGTATTGAAATATTATCAGAACACCTTTTCGCCTTTTCATGAAGTTTTTTCTTTCTATGGATAGATTTAACAAGCCTAGGAGAGATCCAGGGCGTGAGTTTAAACTGGTCGTTTGCTATGAGTTTCTTACTAATATGTTTAGATATATATCAATGTAGTTTACTATTGAATTCCTTCATCTCAATGTTCGTGTCAATTTGGTCAAATACGTTTTGCCAGTTTTCTGAACGCAAGTCCTTAAGTAAATTGGTGTAGTTTATTCGAGGGACGTATTTAATTTTAGCAGTTGGGGGAGGTTTAACTCTAAGGCAGAGGACTGTAGTATAGTGATCCGAATTCGATGTGTGAATAACAAATGATTCAAATAAGTTAATATTTTTTTCATTTATATGGTCTAAACAGGATTAAGTCGCACCCTGTTCACGCGTAGGGGATTTGATTGTCTGAATGAAGTCATTTTCAGTGAAAAAACATAAATAATCGTTTGATTGATGGTGATATTGAGGAATAGTATTATTATTGGGATCGCCTATAATGATTTGACGTGCAAATTTTTTGGAACTGTTTCATGATAGATTGAAGGGAATTCAAAAAATTGTCGATGTTTTTAAAAAATAGTGATCTATATATTGCAAAAACACATAAATAATAATTCAGTACAATTTTTAGACAGTTTGCTTGAGATAATACAATTTCGTCGACTTGCGCTTGAATTCCGTCTCTTTTGTAAACGACCATCCTGCTAGATTAATTAATATTTATAGTTGTGTGATATTCTGTGTAAGTGTTTATAATTTTAGAGGTATAATATTTATGGGTCCAACATTCCGATAAAATTATGACATAGAAAGTACAAATAAATTGGTAAAAAATATGAAAAAATCGTCGATGTTCGATGAAATACTTTTGATATTTTGAAATGATGAATTATTTTTAATATTCAATTTATTTTTTATAACTTATTGAAGTTTGTAAACTTCATTGTAATATTTAATCATTGAAGAAGATAATATTAACACATCCCAAATGAACCATGAAACCGAAAAAAAACAACAGAAATAAAAAAGATTTCAGTCGCATCTGGGACTCGAACCCAGGACCTCTACCTATCCGGGGTAACCGCTTAACCAACTTAGCTAATGAGACCAGTGCAATTTACGCCATTTACACCGATATCATACTTCATGTTCAAGACTTGTTAATATTATCCTCTATTTTTATAAATCCCATATTATTGGCTGCTATCCTTATGATGATTGCAAAGTTTCATCCCGAACTCAATTGCAATCGGATAGAGTCTCGAGTATACCTACCCGATTTTATTTATATGAGACATCTATTGACTATGTGTATGATATCATATATATTCCAGAATTGCAAAATTTGTCCCTTTTATCTTTATTATTAATGAGAATAATTTTTCCCAATGAGTTTAAAAATAATAAAAACAATATTAGAAAGCAGGGAACTCACTCCCGACATCCATGTTATATATACCATAGATTAAGTATTCATTGAACCAGTCTGAGGAAGCCCGTGATAGGGTGAAACCGGCCCGGTCGAAAATAAATAAGTGGAAAAAAGTTACAAAGGTTTTTTAATAAAAAAAAAACATTTTAATAATTATTAAAATTTTTAAGATCGTCTATCTCATTTATGTTTCAAGTTATACCGGTATAATTATAAATGATGGATATAAAAAATGGTAATTGAATCATAAAAGTATTCAAATGAACGTTGACCCAATAAATGTTTCAGAATTTGTGGATTCACTTCCAAAAGTAAGTATAATACAGCAATATATTCGAACAGAAAAAAATGGATAAAATAGCAAACAGCTTTCAATGCAACAACTTTTCGTCTTTATGGAACAAAACCAATACTGTATTGAAAGCACAACATACCGCTCTGAGCCATATTGATGGAAAGTCTGAAAATAAAGATATAGTTGAAGTTTTCAGGAATGCTTTCTGCTCCGCACCTGTTCAACCACTAGAGATGATCTAACGAGCAATACGCAACATGGCAGGAGGTAAATCTACAGGTCACGATGGACTTGTCATAGAGGACGTTAAACATGCGGGGGGGTACGTAACAACTCTGCTCGCCTCCCTCTTCACTGCCATGATCGGACTCTGACACATTCCGAAAGAAAAGTCCAAAACCATAATAATACCGATCCCCACAAGCCGTCAATTGAACCTGATATCATCCGTTAATTACAGGCCCATATCTCTTGCCATAATAACTGCAATAATTTTTGAAAAAGTAGTCTTAAACTTAACCGAAGACAAGCTCAATACAGAGGACTGCCAAATGGGCTTCAAAGCTAGACGTTCTACTGATACAGACATATATAGTATGAAACAATGCCCCTACATGATAGGTGGAGAATTTTCCTCAGGCACTGTAGCATAAATGAAAACATGTTATTTTTATTTTATTTTATTTTTATTCCTTTTTTATAATATTCTATTTCTACATCACGTAATTTTTTAAATTATTTTTAAATGTATTCTTTTTATATGGCAGAGTATTGTACTCACCGCTTTGTTCTGCAGAAATAAAGATATTATTATTATTATTATAAATAAAAACAAATATAATCACAGTAGTCCAACATAAGTGATAGCAAAAAGAATAAGTATTGGAGTATTGTATAATAAGTATTATATATTTATATCATATTAATATTATATATTTATATATATAATAAGTATTGTATATTTATATCATATTAATCAGTGAGAAATAGTTAGGATGCAGGCGAGTTTTCCAAGAATTATATTTATTTTTTATATTACTATCTGTATCTGTATTTTCTCCTTAAATAAATAAAAATAAGTAACTAAAAAAAGGTTTCCAATGGGTTATGCTATATTTCCTTGTTAAAATTCAACTTTTCTCAAATTATCAAAAAGCTTTTCTAAAATAGACAATTTGTTTGTGTTGTCACAATCATTTCAAACAGAATATAAACCGTCGCCCCCCTTTATTAGACATTTCGTTTGTCTGCATTTCATTCCGAGGATATTAGGGTCGTTTGACATTGATATTAATTTAGTCGTTCTCTTTGATACGGGTAATGGAGAGGAGGGACTTTGAGAGAAGTGACTTCTCTAGCCAACAATGGTCGACATACTCATTACGGTATTTTTTTTTTCTTCACATTTGATATTTTCTTAATTAGTTTTTGGACAGCGTTACAGTGTCCATCATCAGGGCAAATGTGTGGATTGTGGTGAAGCGTGTTTGATTCTTAGTTTTAAAAAATATTATCATTATTAGTATAATTTTTCCCTGTTAATGTTAACCTGGATTTTGTGGAAATCCACCAAACGACGGAACTAAGCTTAACAGTTCTCAGTATATGGTACTTGGCGGCTACACCAAATCCCAACGCCGAAAACCATAATAATTATACTAAGACTGGTTGGGAACCGTGTCGAACCTATTATAATATATTTAGATATAATCGATATAGTTTTCGTACATGGAAATGATCTGTGAAATGTACGCCAGGTTTTTGTTGATCCGTTAGAATTTGTTGCAAAACAATCAATAATGACACCTAAATAAAAACATGATTTCACAAGTTCAACATTTTCAGATGTATGTGTTTTTATTTCAGGTGTAATACATACCTTTGCATTTGGAGATCTTATGTGCATCAATTTAGTTTTTTTCCATTTATAATTAATCCAGAGTCATGAGACCATTTTAAAGTTCAATGCAGTCTTTTTGTAAGAGGTCCATACATGTTTGCAAATCACTCCTAGAAATAACCAAAGCAGTATCATCCACACACACAAAGTGCTTTACATGTCTAAAAATGTATTTCATAAATGATATATAGATAATATACAAAATGACCTAATATGGAACCTTGAGGAACGCCTGCTATAAACTTTTTTAACTTCAAATGTTTAATAGTTTCAATTTCATGCATCGGTTGTTTAAGTTATTTTTTAACGAGTTTTAGAAGTTTTTATCTAATTCCTATAATTTTTATTAATTTTAGTAATTTACAATGGTCAATAGTATCAAAAGCCTTGGAATAATCTATAAATAAGACTAATGTATGTTTTTTACAATTATTTATTAGGCTGGCAAACTTTTGAAGTAGCAATTCAGTACTCTTTTTTTTAAAACCGTCTTGATTTTTATCAATAATGGAAAAATTTTTAAAAATATTTAACTAATTTTAACTGAATGTATTTTTCAAGAATTTTATCGAGTGATGGTAAAATAGTAATTGGCATGTAGTTATCCAATACAGTGTGATCACCTCCATTATAGATAGGTCTGATAATACTACATTTTAATTCGTCAGGAATTTTTGCTTGAAATAAGATTCGATTCTAAGAGGCATATGCTCCGGTTCAAACCCAGCTGTCTTGTATTTGCATTATGCAACATATTGTAAACACTTTCAGAAAAATAATCAACAAAATCATTAGTTAGATTTTCTTTTGTTTGATCTTTCATCAGATTTTTGAAGACAACTTCATCACAGTCGTTATTACATTTGATTTCTAAAATTTTATTACACTCCTCCCATGTTTTTTTTTTAATAATGAAAATAGTTTTTAAATTTATCATTATGGTATGTAGTTTTTAATTTAACTAATAATTTATTTTAAACATTTCTAAAACACTGATATTCTTTTTCATAGTATTTGTATTGGAGCATTTTTCCAACGTTTATATACAAAATCTCTTTTTTATCTTATTCCGTTAATTTTTGGCAAAAAAAAGGCCGTGTTTTAAATTTTTTACTTATCACAATCGTGCTTTTTTTATACAACTCATCAAAATAAGTTTTAATTTTTGAATAAATAATAAAAAGTATTGAGGCTCTTGAAGTGATTTCCAATCATTATTATGAATATTATTATCGATACGTTTTTGTGATAGAATCGTTATGTTATGAGTTGTGTTAGAGTTTGCCCGTTCTATAGAGTTGAAGTGAATATTTACAGCCGTCGTGTGGTGATCAGCAATATTATAATCACATATACATAAGGATTTTGAATTCACGTCTGTGGCTGCTCCAAAGGATTGCTTTCCATTTAACCTTACAAAAAAGTGGTCGATACAAGAGTACTTTATTTTCTGTTGAACGATCACTTCCCCAGTAGCGCCATCTATGGTATGCATTCGATTAAATAGTTGTTTAGGAGAAATACTTATCATAGACAACTAATGTTTATTTATGGTTAATTCCGTGTCTGCGGTTTGTCAACCTTAGTTGTTAGGGACTTGCTTCATAACAGGGGGTGAGGTTTGTTCGTGTCTTAACAGTAGAGAATTTATGAAATGATGTATGATTTTTCTATGTGAATACTGAAAAAGAGTCCAATCGCACAAGAGTCCCAACCGCTTTCAACCTGGGAAATTCAATTTGAAAGGCGTGTGTAGATATCGCCGCCCCGGGATTTAATGGATAAGCATCACCTCTACCATAGATCACTCCAATTGGTTCGCTTAGTTTGGTGACTTAGCAGGGGTGCCTGGGTTCATGGGGGTGAGATTTGTCCAGGTGTTAACAGTAGATTATGTGTGAAATGATAACGGATTTTTGTATATGAATACCGCATAAGAGTCCAACTGCCTTCAACCTGGGAGATTTAATTTGTAACCCCCCTACCATAGGTCACCCCAAGCGGTTCGCCACGTTTAGCGACTTAACAAGGGTATCCAGGTTTATGGGGGGTGAGGTTTTTCTAGGTCTTAAGAGGAACGGCTGCGCTGCCTGTTTCATACATAACTTAATTTTGGATTTAAGGCCAAAATATCCATCCAAACTGAATGGTGTATTTTTTTAAAATTAATCGTTTAGTGAATATCCAGTATGGATGAGAAGTGTTTTATTTATTTTTGTTTTTCATTATGAAGAATATGCGATGAGAAGAAATCAATTTTCACAATTTTAGTGGAAACTTAGAAAATTATTTGCGGGTTTATTGTATTTTTTTTTATTATTATTATATTTGCCATGTAAATATGATTACGTAAATAAAATTATAAAAAACAATACGTTTAAAAAAAACGTTTTTTTCGTTTCGATATTTTAAATCATGTATGGCAAATTTGTGTTTCAACGTAAATTGGTTAAAAAAAATATGAAATGCTGTATAATATTTCTATGCGCATACTGTACAAGAGTCCCAACTGCTTGCAACTTAGGAAAATGAATTTGGGAGGCGGGTGTCGGTACCGCCCCCCCGGGAATCATTTAATGGATAACCAACACCTCTGCTGTAGGTCATCCCTAGTGATTCACTACGTTTGGTGAGTTCGCAAGGGTGCCCTAGTTCATGGGGTGAGGTTTGGCCTCCCCAGCCAGACTCTTTAGACCCATCATTGCCTTGTACGGCAGTGGGTTGGATGAATTCATACGTCTCTCCTGGACGCACTGATCCCCAGATTCGTACCCACCCCTCATACCTTTTTCTTGATCTAAACTTCCTTCCTTTCCCTAAAAACACCATCTACACAGCATCCCCAAAGATGATTTAGGCCTTGCCTATGTGTGTACTAATGTATAAAAAAATCTGAAGCCAGTGGGACTACGGCATATGTTGTGTTAATTGACTAAATTGTTAAATAACACAAATTAATCAAATAAAATTGCTTAAATGGCTTTTGCCGTGTTTTGTGACCAGATCTGAATAGCCAGATACTTCCTCACCTTCCTCTATCCATTTTATTTCCATTTCCTCTACCATCAACCTAAAGAAATACCCAATTTTGGGGGACAATAGTCTTTACATGAAACAGTTGTACTTAAATTTATATTAAAAATAAAACCGGGAAAAAAATATTAAAATAAATGTATTTAAAAAAATTATTATTAAATAATGTTGGCGATAAACCGTTTTACTAAATTTTATAATAGAATTAAAACCGTGGAAAAATATTTAAAAAGAAAACATTAATAAAATCGGCACAAGTTGAATTTGAACTGTAACCACCGTAACTAAACAATAATTTTGGCGACCGACTTAACCGCTCACCTAATTGTTTGTTGGCGGAAATTTCTGATTTTAGCTATTTATAGTAATTAATTGTGATTTTTGTTAAAAATCGTTTATTAAAATTTATTGATTGAGCACTCTACGATATATGATTTTTGTATAAAAATTGCTTGAAATGGCTTATGCCGTATCTGCATAGTCAGGCACTTCCCCACCTTCCTCAAACCCATCTCCTTCTCATCCGCTCTGCCATCAGCCTCATAACATACCCCAATTTGGCATGACATAGTCTCACTTGCTCCAGAAGGTTAGGAGCAGTTGTGCGGACCCTAGTGCGGTGCTCACATGAATATAAGTTAGTTAAGTATCGTTTAACTAACTTTACCTAATTTTTTTTTTTATCTTTTACACAATTTTGATTGTAGGGCTACAGAAAAGTTATATAAAATAATAAAAAGGGGAAACTCCAATGCAGAAATAATCGTAATGATTAGAATTACAAGTTGATAACAGCCTAAAAACAACATAATTTAAATAAATACCCAAACCATCTAAGCGTACGCTTTCATCAGCCTTTCAATATTTCCAGATCTCCACATTTTTAAACACAGTCTTATATATTAAGTTAGTTTAAGAAACATAATTTACATATACCTACGAATTTTTAGTATTATCTCTGGCCACTCTGGGGTATAAGATAATAATAGTAATAATAATAATAATGATTGGATGATTTGTATAGTGCCGTTTTTGTGAAAAATCTCTTCAAGGCGCTGTAAGAGAATCTAAGAGAAAATACTATAATTATTAGGTCATTCGTTAGAACATTGTTTCTTTCACGTAGATATGTTTGATGTCGTTGATGTCAGCTTATTTGATAGTCTTATGAACATTATCAAAAAATATAAAATTTCTAATCTAGCTCAATTGAGGGCAATATTTGCAAACATGCAACATTCCACTATACTTGAAAAAATAACCTTGATTGCCGTTTCATGGAGAAAAACTATTTTTGGCAGCTTTAAATCTAAATCGTTTAAATGATTGTTCACGTAAACGATTGAAGTCAAAATATGATAAAACTTTAAAAACGGCTTATTCCAATTCCATTTAATTTCCAATATAGGAGTAAACATCACCTGTATGCTCATTTAAATTATTCATCTTATTGCCGCGAATTGAAGCACGCACGATCCATTATAATGTACACATTATTAAATACCATTTTCATCCATTTCTCGGGGAAGAAAAAGCAAAAGTCTCGACAGGTCAAAAAATCAAAACTCGCTAGAAAAGTCACTGAAAATCTCTGGGAATGTATAGAAATGTGAAAAATGATCATGTTATTTTGTTGGTTTATGCAAATATTAAAAAAAACTCATAAAGTTCGACAAAACTACTGAATTCTGTGAGTTTATCACATATCTGGGCATTTTTGAAAAGCGTTGTTTTGTCTAATTAGGGGAATCCTACAATCCACAGCTTAGCGGAACTTACACTAATAAGTAGGTAGCTTATTGGAATATAAATACCAAAAAGAGATGAGATTTATAAAAAACTTTTTAATTTTCTCTTTTAATTAACCTCCAATTAAAAGGAAAATTACATAGAGTTTTCCGATCACATGAGTTAGGAAAATTTAAGGCAGCAGTAGAGGAGTCACCTTAAATCGCTAACGTGAACAGGAGTCTATTGCTGAATTAAATCATAACGAAGGAAGGGAAGACCATTACGAAAAACGGACGAGGAGCGGTCCATCTCAAGTGTCACTAACCTATTTCTAATTTCTAAAATGGCAACTTTTTAGTAAAGTTAACACAGAATACACAGAGAAAGCGCCGGAGGCGAAATTTTATTGTCTCCAACGCCAAACAAAGGTTTTTTATCATTCTTAAATTTTAAAGAGCACAAAATTCTTGTGATTTTGGGCGGATGACTTTAACCGTTTTAGTGCTGAACTGATTTTGCAAGTAGGTGCGCGTAAACAGCTATGGGTAATTTGTGTTATTACTAAATAAATATGATGTTAACGAAAAATGCAATAACTTGGACAAATATCTAACAAACTTAATAATTCTTTTTGATATTAAACGTAAAAAGAATTGTATTCCATGCATCTAATAAAAAACTAAAAATACTAAATATATAGAAAAAAAAGAGAAAATTATGTCGCTTCACAATTGTGTTTTCCCGTTCAAAGATTATGATGTAATCCCGTCTTACAGCGGGCGCATACGAGGAAAATTCACTTTATATTCCTTTCTCTTCGCGATCTATTATTACGATGGCCAATAATCGCACTTCCGTCATCACTGTCTCGATTTATCGGATCGAAGGGCTCATCATCCGTAATGTCGCCGTCCTTTGATACGCCTTCCACGATAGAACTAAAATCCGACATGGTGAAATATATCGTTTTAATTTATTATAACAGGACGGACAATTTAGATAGTTTACAAGATATACATCAACTGCAATACACCACTCTCAAATGGAACACGTGCTCTTGTAAGGGGATGAACAAACGCATACTGAATAAGGCAGCGCCTAAGCGCTTCGTCGCAATTTTCGTGGCTAACACTTGGAGCGCCATAGCGCTACACCGCACTCTAACGGTTAAATTGACAGACAATTTTATCGCGACATTATGGTATTTTGTAAAACAGAACGGAGAATTTAAATATTTGATCACAGCACCCGGAAATCTGACCGATTGAAATTAAATAAGAAATATTTAATCTCTCTCCCCCCTTAACTACTTGAACTCCCTAGCAATTTCAGTGCCGGTGAATATTTTTGCCCTTTTTAAATTGAAACAAGCGATTACTTTCCTGGTATGACGAGAGTACTAAATATTGACATTTTTCCTAGAAAAGAAGAATTTTTCTGATTGCCTGATACCAGTGGTTTTGGCATCCCCAAATGGGTCATATTGAAAACTGAATAACTTCGTGTACATCACTTTATATAAATGATGTTATGAGCTTGTTTACTTTTTTATGTATTTGTATTATAGCGATACAGGTGTAAATAATTTTTTCATACGAATAGTAAGAAAGAGAAAGTAACGAATATTTGACTGTATTTGTTTGATTAGGTTACATGATTAATTATTGATAATATATTTGATATTATTGCCTTGTTTCTACATTCCATGCAGTTAAATACCTTAACCGCATATTCATATTTATTAATAGGCCTTCTATTTGAGAGTTCAATTAAATAATCACTTCTATGGATTAACAATAATAAAGGACAGCTGATTCGGACAGCTCCAAATTTAAAGGAAAAAGTAGTGACAAATTAAGCAAGTTAATAACAGATTTATAAATCTCAAAACAAACAAACAGTGATTCGTTAAAAAATGTGACAGTCTAATTAATAACAATAAATCTTGAATTAAAAAAAATTGTATAAACCGCCAAATTAATGTCACTGTAAGGACAAACATAGCCAAAGACAACTAACGTATTTTTAAATTTGTGTAAAACTGTCATAGGCAAATTTTGTCGTAGACAAATTAATTAAATTATTTTAATTTAAAAAGGGATATTTCTAAACAATACAAGGAATATTTGAAAAACTTACGTACAAACAAATAAGTACTAGTAAATATGTCTAAATCGCGCAGCAAGGTTTGCAGTTTCGAAGAAAATACCAAAATCGTCTTCTTTAGCATTGGTAACCGAATCCTGCCCCACGGACTCACCCAAACATCAGTCAATGATAAATATTGATACTGACTCCCTCATAAACTTCTTTGAGTCAAAGTTAGATATTATGCGCTCGGAAAGCAAGGAGGCTATTGACGCCTTCCAAATCAAATTGGACGCGTTGTCTAGCGAATGGAAGGAGCAGTACAATAAAATCCTGGAATGTGAGTGTTCTCCAGGATGAAAATGCCAGTCTCCGACGGGAGGTTCAATCAGTTAGGGACGTGCAAGACGATATGGAGCAGAGAAGCACAATACACAAATTAGATATACACAACATTCCCTAAGTTAAAGGTGAGAACTTAATGAGCTTAATGGGGAAAATGGGAAGCGTCATCAGCGTGCCGCTTCCGAGTAGCTGTGTGGTGTCGGTGTATGGCGTCGCTCGTGCTCACTCCACGCCCTCAAACTGTCCACGAAATATTGTCATCCAGCTCTTGAAGAACTCGCCGCGGCCTTACAACGGAGCACTTAGGACTTGGTATTCCCGGCACCAATCTATATGTGAACGAGCACCTAACGCTGAGAAATAAAAAAAAAAACATTTTGCAAAAACACGTGCAGCCGGACAAACCAACGGCTACCATATAAATACATTTGGGTGCGGAACGGAAGTATCCTGGCGAAGAAGAATGATCTCTCTCGGGTGATCACCATTCGCTCTGAGGGAGATCTTCAACTGATGATCAACAAAATATATGACTTCTACAAACTTGTTTCTACTATTATCGATGTCCACTTTTTTAATACTGTACCCTTGGCCGTTATTTTACTTATTTCAAAACCTGTTCATACGTTTATTTTTTGCAGAGTGTATTCGTAACTTTTTACCACTATCATGTTCTTTGCGCATTCTTTCACATTTTACAGCGCTGAAATATTTTACACTCTTTAACCTCATAAGTAATCTATGTTCTATGTAAAATTTGCAAGTTTCCTGTTACGTTCTACTTTGTGTATCGCTCCCGCTAATGTGGAATATGTTAAAAGATACTCTTACTCTGGTAAAATGATTTCATCTATATCCGTTTACTACCAGAATTGTGGTGATATTAAGACTAAAACCCAATCGCTACTTATTAATATCCAATCGAATAAATATTATAGTTTTAGTCGAAACATGGCTTGTATCAAGTGGAAATATGAGTGAATTCTTTGATTCACGTTACACAGCGTTCCGACGAAACAGAGATCGTATACTTACCGGTAAAATGGATGGGGGAGGGGTGCTGGTGGCAGTGCGCCAAGAGCTCGCAGCTTCCCGCCAAGAGCTCGCAGCTTCCCGCCTCGATGCCTTGGAAAACAATCAAATTGAAGAAATCTATGTCTCTATCCCGATGATTTCTCTCAATATCATCATTCGTGTAGTATATATACCTCCTGTCATCCGGTATCCTGAACAACCTGGAATCCGTATTTTCAACTGAACCAAATAACATGTTTTGCGTACTAGAAGATATAAATCTACTTACTCTTACTTGGTCATTTTCCGAAAGCTGCAGTCAACGTCATGCCTCTGCAAACACAGTTGCATCGCAAAATTTACTTCAAATAATGTAATTAATGAACTAACATCAATATAATTGTATTCAAACCACAACGAAAAATATTTGGACCCCATATTTTACAGTTGCAAAACAAATGTTACACGTAGCAATGACCCTCTCCTTTCAGAGGGCAGATACCATCCAGCTCTGGAATTCGATATATCCTCCATAATTGAATAACCAAATAAAAACAACAAAGAGCGTAGGCGCAATTTCAGAAAAGCTGGTTAAAAGCTGGAAACCGAAAATTTATCAGCCGAACAGGCAGTAGATCGCTTCTATGTAATAATAAATAATTTAATTAATAAGTCTATTCCAGTTTTGGCACAACGAAATGAGAAATTTGCCGTATGGTGTACACCAAAACTTATTAATTTATCACGGAAAAAAGATAAAGTCTAGATCAAATGGAAGACATTCTGGGGTCTTTCTGACTATCGTGAATTTTCTTTCTTACCTACTACATACAAAAAGTTAACTAATGAATCCCGAAAGCTATTTTTCGACACCATTGAATGTTCAATGCAGAACAACATCAAAAGTTTTTGGACATATATAAGTTCACTTAAATCATCCGACGGATACCCTGCTGCTATGTCCGTCGAAAGGCGTAAATCTAATGATACACAGGAAATCTGTAACATGTTCTCTGAATTCTTTAATTTTGAACCCTCCTCCATCCATGATACAATCGACATCGACCAACTTGAATCAGTCCATGACCCCGAACTTACGCACATTCACACAATTGAACTAACTGAAAGAGAAGTGCAATTAAGTTTAAAGTCACTAGATATAAACAAGGGTGCAGGTCACGATGGAATACCGGCGTTTTTCCTTAGATTTGGTGCACCGTCACTGTGTGTTCCTCTTACTATAATATTAAATAAATGTTTGAGTAAAGGGGTTTTCCCTGACAGGTGGAAGTTAGCCTATATCATACCGGTCCACAAGGGTGACTCGCGCCAAAGAGTGGAAAACTATAGGCCGATCTCCATTTGCTCCGCGATCCATGACAATGTACGTATATCCCCAGCTTGCCAACAAAATTATAGACCAACAACACAGATTTGTCAAAGGCAAGTCTACCGTGAGTAATTTACTTATTTATTCGAACTTTTTATTAACCATCATGGGTCGAGGTAACCAGGTAGATTCGATTTATTGCGATTTTAAAAAAGGTTTTGATAAGGTTGAATACGTAATTCTTATTAAAAAAAATGATGTGTAACGGAATTCGGGGAAACTTATTACGTTGGTTTGTCTCGTACTTAACAAAACTACAACAAGCTGTATATTTACGAGGACATGCTTCTATGTGGGAACCAGTTACCTCTGGCATGCCACAGGGATCAATCCTGGGTCGGCTGTTATTTATCATTTTTATCAATAGCGTTACTAAATGTTTTTTGCACTGTCTGTTTCTCTTGTACGCAGATGACATAAAAACATTTGCCGTTGTCAGGAATATTAATGATTGTCTGCTCATCCAAAGAGATTTAGTAAGGTTTGAAGCGTTTTGCAATGAATATAAATTGTATCTAAGTTACAACAAATGTAAACATATAAGCTTCACTAAAAATCATAACGTTATCACACACAATTATTATATTGGCAACTACTCACTCGAGCGCGTATACAGTATAAGAGACTTAGGCCTACTTTTTTATTCAAAACTTTATTTCGATCTGCACATTGATAATATTGTAAATAAAGCTTACAGCATGCTAGGCTTTGTTATCAGAAACAGCTGTTTATATCGAAATCCTGAAACCTATCTCCCTTTACTATACGCTGGTCCGTTCTCAACTTAAATACTGCGCCCCATATAGACTCCACTCTAGGGTATCTACAAAGACAAAATTAAAAGTATACAAAGGAAATTTCTGCATTGCCTTAATTATAGAATGAGCGCACCTAAACGGGGATACGTAAATATGCTATATATATCTACAATATCTCCTCCATCTCTAACCGGCGATCATACCTTGATCTCATGACCCTATATAAAGAGTGCAATAACATTAACGACTGTCCTACCTTACTCCAACTAATAAACTTCAAAATACCACCCATTGGTTTAACGACTTATTCCACATTAGCGGACGCGCCCAAATGCTGGTGTCAGGGATCCAATCAGAAGAATGCGACAGTTATTCAATAAAAATATAAAAGTTTAAAGAATTATATGCATTTTTTTTAAATTTAGTGTAGAGTAATAATGAATTACATATGATATGTAAAAGTTTAAAGTATAAAAAAATTAAGTATGATAAGCGTTTTTAATTTAGTGTAGAGAATTAATGAATTACATATGAAGGTTTTATTAAAATTGCACATCTCTATTAATGAGCATATGTTCGCTTTTGACCATCGCCAAATTGAGAAGCCAAACATTGATCAGTTTACGCAGGACGTTTGTACTTTTCATTTTCCATGTATCCGGGTATGATGTTAAACAATTTTATTCCTAAGTATGAAAATTGTCTTTGAGCAAGGGATGTCATGGTTTTTGTTGAAACTATCGGATTACTTCTCGAGTGTCTGGTGTCGTGATAATGGTCGATAGAGGGGTAGTGGTGACATTGTTTATGCGTGTGTAATACAATTTCCCTGATATACAGTTGTCTGACATCAAGAACTTGCATTTATTTGAAGAATTTATCACTGGGTTACCTGAAGGATTTTTTAAGGATGACTTTTATTAGGGATTTCTGCGCTGTTGCCAGGGGGTCCAAAATTGTTTAGGCATAACCGCCCCATCTTAAGGATCCATATTCAAGTAAAGAATTACATATGGCATAATATATTGATTTTAGATCTTTTACATATAGAATATTTCTAATAATCATGAAAAGGTGAGTGAGTTTTCTGATTTTGTGGTAGTTGAGTTGATGTGTTCTTCCCATCTCAGAAATTTATCAATAATGATTCCTAAATATTGACAAGTATTCACGCATTCCAACTTATTGAAAGTACAAGTATGTATTTCATTGTAGAGGTGAGCAGTAATGTTTAGCATTTCTTTGATTTGTCCCGCTGAAACGTATGAATTTGGTTTTATTCTTATTTAGAGTAAGGAGGTTATTGTCTAACCATTGCATAACCTTGTTTATACCAATTTCTGCTTTTACTATGAACGTCGTTCAGCTTTTGCCTTCATAAATCAATACTGTATCATCAGCAAAGGTGAGGATGTGATCGGCAAGGTTACTGTTACATAGGTCATTAATGTAAATATTGAACAAAATAGGCCCTAAAGTACTTCCTTGTGGTACACCAAGTACAATATTGGCTGGATGGCTTAGAGTATCATTTATATTAACTTTTTGGCTTCCACTTTCTAAGTAACTATCCAGCCATTTAAATAGTTGCCCTGTATACCGAGTAGCTGTAGTTTTTTCAAACGAATTTTATGCGAGATAGTGTCAAAAACTTGAGCTAAATCCAGGAAGATCGCGATGCATTTAAATCCTCCGTCGATATTAATGGCGATGATTTTCATCAGTTTAGCAATAGCATTTTCAGTACCTAATCCTGGTCGGAAACCATATTGTCTCTTGAAGAGTATGTTATTATGTTCAAGGTAAAAGGGAGACGGTTCTTAACAATTTTTTCAATGATTTTAGAGATCGAATTTAGCAGAGATATCGGATGGTAATTTTGAATCTGTGACTTATTTTCGTTTTTGTGAATCAATATAATAATTTGAGTATTTTAAATGATCAGGGAATATTCCCGATTGGAAGCTTAGATTAGAATTGAACGCAATCGGAGGTATTATGAATGATTTTATTACTTAAGCAGATTTGTTGAGACTTTATTTGTTCCATAAGCATTCGATGTCTTTAGGTCGTCTATTATTTTTAAGACTTCGTTTGTTGTTGTTTGAATATTTTCTATTTTATTACTTTATTATTATTTCTATTTTAGTTCGGTTTCAGTTTTATTACATTTAAAAAAAAATGCATGTGTGGCTCCCACTGACGTGTAAAACTCATTAGCAAAATTCGATATATTTTTGGGATTGGAAGAGTCTATGTTATTGATGTTCAATGTTTTAATTTCGGAGGACATACTGTTTTTTTGTTTTACTAATATTACGAAATGCTTCCCACAAACGTTTTGGAGAGTATGCATTTTCGTAAATGAACTTTTTATAATAATTTTCCTTCGTAGATATAATTAAATTTTTACATATTTTCCTCAATTTTTTGTAACGAGCTTGTATTGAAATATTATCAGAACACCTTTTCGCCTTTTCATGAAGTTTTTTCTTTCTATGGATAGATTTAACAAGCCTAGGAGAGATCCAGGGCGTGAGTTTAAACTGGTCGTTTGCTATGAGTTTCTTACTAATATGTTTAGATATATATCAATGTAGTTTACTATTGAATTCCTTCATCTCAATGTTCGTGTCAATTTGGTCAAATACGTTTTGCCAGTTTTCTGAACGCAAGTCCTTAAGTAAATTGGTGTAGTTTATTCGAGGGACGTATTTAATTTTAGCAGTTGGGGGAGGTTTAACTCTAAGGCAGAGGACTGTAGTATAGTGATCCGAATTCGATGTGTGAATAACAAATGATTCAAATAAGTTAATATTTTTTTCATTTATATGGTCTAAACAGGATTAAGTCGCACCCTGTTCACGCGTAGGGGATTTGATTGTCTGAATGAAGTCATTTTCAGTGAAAAAACATAAATAATCGTTTGATTGATGGTGATATTGAGGAATAGTATTATTATTGGGATCGCCTATAATGATTTGACGTGCAAATTTTTTGGAACTGTTTCATGATAGATTGAAGGGAATTCAAAAAATTGTCGATGTTTTTAAAAAATAGTGATCTATATATTGCAAAAACACATAAATAATAATTCAGTACAATTTTTAGACAGTTTGCTTGAGATAATACAATTTCGTCGACTTGCGCTTGAATTCCGTCTCTTTTGTAAACGACCATCCTGCTAGATTAATTAATATTTATAGTTGTGTGATATTCTGTGTAAGTGTTTATAATTTTAGAGGTATAATATTTATGGGTCCAACATTCCGATAAAATTATGACATAGAAAGTACAAATAAATTGGTAAAAAATATGAAAAAATCGTCGATGTTCGATGAAATACTTTTGATATTTTGAAATGATGAATTATTTTTAATATTCAATTTATTTTTTATAACTTATTGAAGTTTGTAAACTTCATTGTAATATTTAATCATTGAAGAAGATAATATTAACACATCCCAAATGAACCATGAAACCGAAAAAAAACAACAGAAATAAAAAAGATTTCAGTCGCATCTGGGACTCGAACCCAGGACCTCTACCTATCCGGGGTAACCGCTTAACCAACTTAGCTAATGAGACCAGTGCAATTTACGCCATTTACACCGATATCATACTTCATGTTCAAGACTTGTTAATATTATCCTCTATTTTTATAAATCCCATATTATTGGCTGCTATCCTTATGATGATTGCAAAGTTTCATCCCGAACTCAATTGCAATCGGATAGAGTCTCGAGTATACCTACCCGATTTTATTTATATGAGACATCTATTGACTATGTGTATGATATCATATATATTCCAGAATTGCAAAATTTGTCCCTTTTATCTTTATTATTAATGAGAATAATTTTTCCCAATGAGTTTAAAAATAATAAAAACAATATTAGAAAGCAGGGAACTCACTCCCGACATCCATGTTATATATACCATAGATTAAGTATTCATTGAACCAGTCTGAGGAAGCCCGTGATAGGGTGAAACCGGCCCGGTCGAAAATAAATAAGTGGAAAAAAGTTACAAAGGTTTTTTAATAAAAAAAAAACATTTTAATAATTATTAAAATTTTTAAGATCGTCTATCTCATTTATGTTTCAAGTTATACCGGTATAATTATAAATGATGGATATAAAAAATGGTAATTGAATCATAAAAGTATTCAAATGAACGTTGACCCAATAAATGTTTCAGAATTTGTGGATTCACTTCCAAAAGTAAGTATAATACAGCAATATATTCGAACAGAAAAAAATGGATAAAATAGCAAACAGCTTTCAATGCAACAACTTTTCGTCTTTATGGAACAAAACCAATACTGTATTGAAAGCACAACATACCGCTCTGAGCCATATTGATGGAAAGTCTGAAAATAAAGATATAGTTGAAGTTTTCAGGAATGCTTTCTGCTCCGCACCTGTTCAACCACTAGAGATGATCTAACGAGCAATACGCAACATGGCAGGAGGTAAATCTACAGGTCACGATGGACTTGTCATAGAGGACGTTAAACATGCGGGGGGGTACGTAACAACTCTGCTCGCCTCCCTCTTCACTGCCATGATCGGACTCTGACACATTCCGAAAGAAAAGTCCAAAACCATAATAATACCGATCCCCAAAAGCCGTCAATTGAACCTGATATCATCCGTTAATTACAGGCCCATATCTCTTGCCATAATAACTGCAATAATTTTTGAAAAAGTAGTCTTAAACTTAACCGAAGACAAGCTCAATACAGAGGACTGCCAAATGGGCTTCAAAGCTAGACGTTCTACTGATACAGACATATATAGTATGAAACAATGCCCCTACATGATAGGTGGAGAATTTTCCTCAGGCACTGTAGCATAAATGAAAACATGTTATTTTTATTTTATTTTATTTTTATTCCTTTTTTATAATATTCTATTTCTACATCACGTAATTTTTTAAATTATTTTTAAATGTATTCTTTTTATATGGCAGAGTATTGTACTCACCGCTTTGTTCTGCAGAAATAAAGATATTATTATTATTATTATAAATAAAAACAAATATAATCACAGTAGTCCAACATAAGTGATAGCAAAAAGAATAAGTATTGGAGTATTGTATAATAAGTATTATATATTTATATCATATTAATATTATATATTTATATATATTATACCGGACGGGTCTTGTGGGACCTCTCACCACGAAGCGCTACTGTGGAATGGTTAAAAAATACTCCCCGCGCAGTATTTACGATGCCCTACCGGACGTTACCCCAGTCCTCATTTCCCCTCGCCTGCTAAGGCTCTGAGTGGTTTTGATTGGTCGTCGCTCGGACCAATCCCAGCCTCCTCGGATTGTTTAGCAACGCTAAGAACTCAGGATAACTGTTTATTCAATATTTTGGTTAATTTTAACGGAGTTCGGCCGAATAAAATAAAATAATAAATATCGCAGGAAGATAGGCCGGACTCCTCTTTGTATTAAAAACTAATAAATTTAAATATATGTTCAGATGTAAGAATTATATGTAAGAATTCCCCGATTATAACTGGGCCTGGGACCCCATATTCTTTCTTGTTTTCATAATAACTAAATAAATAAATATGATAGAGAGAAGTAATTTGGGTTGAGATAAAGAATACAAGACTGCCAATATAATGAAGAATATTAAGATTTTCTGAGCATTACTCAGCGCGTGCCACGAGCTCAGAAAACCCTCGCCTCAGGCAAATTCGGGACGCGCTGCATATCGCGCCCGGCTTAGCGCCCGGGAGTATAAATACAAGCACACGGCCCGTTCCAAGGCAGTCTCATTTCTTCGCTCAACCCAACGCTATCTCTTCAACTGGAACCTACAACTGCCTTTGACTTCTCACCTTTGGATACCCGACCACAGCAGAATCTACAAAAGTCGACATTGTTTCCCTTTTGCAAGGAACAATATTTGGAAATCCAGAGCGAGCCCGACGCCCGAGACATCACGGATACGATAACGACTTGACCAGCACCCTATTTTTATAGTCTATGGACCGGACCCTGAAGTGTCTGGAACATAGTGGTCCTCTCGAGCACGGATCAAGTCACATAGTGATCCCCGGACTACGGATCTAGTACCCAGCCGCTACCAAGATGTCCCGAAATCTACGCTCTGGCAAAGGTGCCCCCGAAGACGCAAGCAAACGAGATGTCACAAGCCGTGACCCTGAGGGGCCCAGCCTCGCACCCCCTACACCCCCTGGCCCAAGTTCTGCCAGCCCAGCTGTATACGGAGCCGAACAATCAAGTGCGGCTGCCCGGGCCACCAGAGCACAAGCTGCCTCGGCAGCGGCTCTAGCCACCGAACCCGCCTCTACAGGGACCACCACTGCCTTCGCGGATGAGCACCTGACGTCTGATAGTGAGGCTTCTACTGAGGATACTCTCCGTCAGCTGCAACGAGAATTACGCGCAGAGAGAAAACGCAGCAGGGACTCCGCTCGGCAGATCGAGCAATTGATCGCCGCATTGGGAGTTTCGAGGCAGCCGCTCGAGCTCCCCACATCACGCTCCTTTGACACAGCGCGACCACTTGAGACACCGAAGCCCCTTGACGCATCAGCACAGCTCGACACGCTACGGCCGCCTGAGCAACCACGGTCGCCTACCTCTGAACCAACGGCGCCTGGTGCATCACCCCTCCCCGAGGCCCAGCATCAAGCGTACTGTCCGCTACCTAGCCACACAATTCCTACGCAATTCCCAGGAAATCCGACAGCGGACGAGACGGCCCGCCACACACGAGAGTGGGTTAACTACGGACAGGACCCGCTTGCGCAGATCGCCGCGGTTATGGCAGAGGCCTTTCGCAGCTCGCAATCCGGAAGTACCCCAAGGGCTCATGAAGAAGACAACCGGATGGCGTCCCTTATCGCACGGCAGTCAACGGCAAAGGACTTGCCAACATTCTCCGGGGACCCAATCGAGTGGCCTGCATTTCAGGCCCAGTACCAGCAGTCCACGACAACATGTGGAATGACAGCAGCCGAAAATCTGATACGATTACAACGCGCGCTACGTGGAAAGGCACGCGACGCCGTGAATCCATTACTCATGGACCCCGCTCAGGTGCCGGAAATCATGGACGTTCTCAAGCACCGATTCGGCGGTGCGCACGCGATAGCCACCATAATGTACGAGAAAATCAAGAAATTACCACGATTGGCAGAGGACGCATCAAATGAAGCACTGGTTGAATTTTCTGGGACGGTGCAGAATGTTGTGGCGTCGCTGGGTAATCTGTCCGATAATTACCTGAGCAACCCAGCGCTGCTCAGTGAGGTGGCCTCAAAAATGCCTCTGGCAATGCGTATCGCATGGTTAGATAAAGTGGCAGACAATGCAGAGGCTGCAGATATCCACCAGTTTGCGGCCTTTCTCAAACGCCTCGCGAAGGCGGTCCCGCGGTCAGGACTCGTCGATCACGCCCGGCCGGGCCGGGCCCGCCGCGAACAAGTACATGCACAGAGTGCTACGATGATATCGGACAAAAGTGAAAAAAGTATGGTGAACGGGGAAAAGTGCGCAAAGTGCGGCGGTTTACACAAATTACGCGATTGTCCGCAGTTCGCCGCAATGGACATTCCCACCCGGTGGGAGTTTGTGAAAAATATACGCGTGTGCCACAAGTGTTTAGAAAAGGGACATTACACGCGAATGTGTAAATCACGCACAAATTGCGGTGTCGGCACCTGCCGCCTGTCGCACCACAAATTGCTCCATGATTCGTCGCGATACGCGTCACCCCCAGCCACAGCAAGTGAAACAGTGGGCACAACTTGGCTCGGACAAAGTGCTGTATTATTAAAAGTAGTGTCAGTAAAAATATGTGGACCCAAAGGACAGATATTAACACATGCGCTGCTCGATGAGGGGTCAACTGTTACCCTCATCGACGCTGAACTCGCTGATAAAGTGGGGGTGAACGGACCACCCCATGGACTTCGCATACACGGTGCCAATGGGATGTGCTCATCCGACAGCACATCCCGACGTGTTAAACTATCAGTACGTGGTGACGGGGACGAATATATTATAACCGCCAATACAGTAATCGATCTGGACCTCCCGAAACAAACGGTAGCCGGGCGCCGGCAAGTAAAACCACAAATGTTAATTGGACAGGACAATGCGCATTTGATCGTTTCACGGGAGGTACACGAAGAAAAGGGTGGCCGCATGACGTCACGAACAGCTCTCGGCTGGATTAAACATGGGGGCACAAGGCGCGATGCAGACAACGGGACCACGCTCAACATTATAGGGGAAGGAGCCGAAGCAGATCAGAAAGTCACCGATCTGATTAAACACCACTTCGCGGTCGACTCACTCGGCGTGACTGCCATAACTCGTGTTTCTACCGATATACAGCGCGCAGAGGCCCTCATGGAAAATACAACGCGCCTACTCGACACGGGACGGTGGGAGACCGGCCTACTATGGAAGGAGGACAACTCGTGGCTGCCCGACAACAGGCAGTGTGCATTGAACCGGCTCACTTCCTTAGAAAGGAAGCTAAAAGGAAACCCAAGCCTGGCAGTGGCGTACACAGAAAAAATTGAGCAGCTAGCTAAGCGCGGATACGCTAGAAAACTGTCCGCGGCCGAAGCGAGCGCGCCAGCTAAAAGGAAATGGTATTTACCCCATTTTTCCGTCTCAAACCCGAACAACCCCGGAAAATTGCGGGTAGTGTTCGATGCCGCTAGCTACTGTCGGGGTACGTCACTCAACGAGCGATTACTGACCGGACCCGACCTCCTTTCCTCACTTCTGGGCAATGTGCTGAGATTTCGCGAAGGAAAGATCGCCATAGCCGCCGATATTGAAGAAATGTTCCTCCGTGTTAAAATAAAGGAGGAGGATCAGATGTCACAATTGTTCCTTTGGCGAGATACACCGCAGGAACCTCCAAGTACCTACCGGCTAATCTCAATGATGTTTGGCGCTACGTGCTCCCCAAGTAGCGCCCAGTATGTCCGTAATCGAGTTGCCAAAGAAGGCGCCGCTGAATTTCCGGCCGCCGCCGTAGCAATACAATCCAAGTTCTACATGGACGACTACTTGGACGCCACTGATACAGTAAAAGAGGCACAAACACTAGTACGGGACGTCAGCACCTTACTAGCCAGAGGAGGTTTTCATCTCGCTAGCTGGGCCTCCAACACACCCGCCGCAATTCAAAGCGTGCCGGCGGACAAGAGAACAAAGTCGACCATAACGATCAATAGTGGAGCAGGAGCAAGCACAGAGAAAGTGCTGGGCCTAGCCTGGGACCCAGTTAGCGATCGCTTTATTTACACTTTTGAGGAAACTGAAACGGCTGAACTCGTCCGGCATCCAACTAAGAGACAGTTACTTAGCACAGTAATGAAAATATTCGACCCAGTGGGGTTCGTGGCTTGCCTCACCATACGCTCAAAAATCCTCCTACAAGACGTGTGGAGGTCAAACGTAAACTGGGACGAACGCATCCACGACATACATGCGGCAAAGTGGGCCGAATGGATAAAGGCGTTGCAGCGGAATGAAATCACTGTACCAAGGCGCTGTCTGCAACAGAAGAACGGGGACTTCGAGCTTCACGTCTTCTGCGATGCCTCGGAGGCCGCATGCTGTACGATAGCATACCTAGTGGAGACTTGTCGAGAAGGAAAATGCGCCACCTTCCTGGCAAGTAAATGTAAGGTGGCCCCCCTCAAGCCGCTATCCATCCCGCGGCTCGAACTACAAGCAGCATTAATGGCGGCCCGCCTCGCAGCCAGCGTCAGGAAAGAAATGCAGTGCCGCATACTCCGCACCACGTATTGGACTGACTCTACAACAGTATTATGCTGGCTGCGTACAGATCCAAGGAGCTACTCAACATTTGTCTCCAACCGCTTGGGTGAAATTGATGATCTGTCATGCGTCACTGATTGGAGATGGGTTCCGACTAAGCTAAATCCAGCGGATATCGGAACCCGCGACGTGGAGATGCCCGACCTCGCGCCCAGCGGTAGGTGGTTCTCGGGACCACCCTTCATCGTCACGCCTGAGACCGAGTGGCCAGTTCAGAAAGGCCACCACATACCACCAGACGAGAGCATCCTGGAGCTGAAACCCAAATTCATAGGCCTCACCACAACAGAAGAGAACGCCTTGCCTAACATTGTGCGTTTTTCTTCATGGCATCGCCTGATCCGTTCGACTGGATGGATGCTGCGCTTCATCAGACGGTGTCAGGAAGGATCCCACCGCGCACCACACGAGGGCCCCCTACGAGCGGATGAGATTCGTGCAGCTGAAACCCATTGGGTTATCAAATCACAAGTTGAGGCTTTCGGTGCGGACATCCATGCCCTGCACAACGGCGCATCAGTATCTGTCGGCAGCCGGCTAAAGGCCCTAACACCCTTCCTCGGGTCAGATGGGGTTCTTCGAATGAACACGCGGCTACAGGCCGCCAAAGGAGTGGCGCAAAGCGTACGAACCCCGATCATATTGGACGGGGATGACCCGTACACCCGCCTACTGATCCGCTATTTTCATCAGAAAGGAGATCATGCAAGCACGGAGAGAACCATGGCCAACATGCGAAGCAGCTTCTTTGTGCTAAAATTGCGCACCAATATTAGAAAAATAACACACGCATGTCTCACGTGCCGCATACGGAAGGAAAAGCCCCATCCCCCCCTAATGGGACCACTACCCGCCGCCCGACTAGCCCACCATGTCCGTCCATTCACCCATTGTGGGCTAGATTACTTTGGACCAATTGAAATCACCGTCGGTCGGCGGCGAGAGAAGCGATATGGGGCCCTATTTACGTGCCTCTCCACCCGGGCGATTCACCTTGAGATAGCCCACTCCTTGAAGGCCGACGCAACAATTATGGCCATACAACGGATGACTGCGCGCCGAGGACAGCCTGTTGCAATATATTCCGACAACGGAACGAACTTCCACGGGGCCGACCGAGAAATGAGAGAAGCTCTATTAACCTTGCATAATGACACCCAGATTCAAGACCACATTGCCACTCAAGGAATTGAGTGGCACTTTCTTCCGCCCGTATCACCCCATATGGGCGGAGCGTGGGAGCGGCTCGTGAGGTCAGTGAAAAGAGCCCTAGAGGCGGTTCTGAAAGAGCGGGCTCCCCGAGAAGAGACTCTGCTAACAGCCATGGCAGAGGCAGAATTTGCAGTAAATAGCCGGCCACTCACACACCTGTCGGTCGACCCCCGCGACGAAGAGCCGCTCACACCTAATCACTTCCTGCTGGGGTCTGCAGGAAAGCGGCCGCATCTATCACTGTATGGCCCCAAAGAGGAAGAAATCTGCCTGCGGAAGCAGTGGCGCATCAGCCAACAGTTAGCAGATATGTTCTAGCGGAGGTGGCTCCGAGAGTACCTCCCAACAATGGCCTCAAGACAGAAATGGCAGCAAAAGAGCACCCCAATACAGAAAGATGATCTAGTACTCATCGTCGACCCTGCTCTACCACGCAATAGCTGGCCCCGGGGACGGGTCATCGAGGCCACCCCCGCAGCTGACGGCCAAGTACGAGCGGTCCGCGTACGCACGAGTACAGGAGAATACACCAGGCCAGCAGTGAAGATCGTCGTTCTCTTGTCGGCCACCTCTTTAGGACCTCCAGCAGCTGAGAAAAGCAGATCGTCACAGCCCCACAGGACCGACTGCCAAGAACGCCGACGCCTGCGACCCCGTCCTAACTGATAGGGGCACAGAAGACTCTGCACCGGGGGGAGTATACCGGACGGGTCTTGTGGGACCTCTCACCACGAAGCGCTACTGTGGAATGGTTAAAAAATACTCCCCGCGCAGTATTTACGATGCCCTACCGGACGTTACCCCAGTCCTCATTTCCCCTCGCCTGCTAAGGCTCTGAGTGGTTTTGATTGGTCGTCGCTCGGACCAATCCCAGCCTCCTCGGATTGTTTAGCAACGCTAAGAACTCAGGATAACTGTTTATTAAATATTTTGGTTAATTTTAACGGAGTTCGGCCGATAAAATAAAATAATAAATATCGCAGAAAGATAGCCCGGACTCCTCTTTGTATTAAAAACTAATAAATTTAAATATATGTTCAGATGTAAGAATTATATGTAAGAATTCCCCGATTATAACTGGGCCTGGGACCCCATATTCTTTCTTGTTTTCATAATAACTAAATAAATAAATATGATAGAGAATGGCAGTTTGGGTTGAGATGAAGAATACAAGACGGCCAATATAATGTAAAATGTATCTATTTTTTTATCATTACACAGCGCACGCTACGCGCTCATAAAACCCCCGCCTCAGGCGAATTCGGGACGCGCTACATATTACGCCCGGCTTAGCACCCGGGAGTATAAATACAATCACACGGCCTGTTCCAAGGCAGTCTCATTTCTTCGCTCAAACCCAACGCTATCTCTTCAACTGGAACCTACATCTGCCTTTGAGTTCTCACCCTTGGATACCTGACCACAGCAGAATTTACAAAAGTCGAGATTGTTTCCCCTTTGCAAGGAACAATATTTGGAAATCCAGAACGAGCCCGACACCCTAGACATCACGGATACGATAACGACTTGACCAGCACCCTATTTTTATAGTCTATGGACCGGACCCTGAAGTGTCTGGAACATATATAATAAGTATTGTATATTTATATCATATTAATCAGTGAGAAATAGTTAGGATGCAGGCGAGTTTTCCAAGAATTATATTTATTTTTTATATTACTATCTGTATCTGTATTTTCTCCTTAAATAAATAAAAATAAGTAACTAAAAAAAGGTTTCCAATGGGTTATGCTATATTTCCTTGTTAAAATTCAACTTTTCTCAAATTATCAAAAAGCTTTTCTAAAATAGACAATTTGTTTGTGTTGTCACAATCATTTCAAACAGAATATAAACCGTCGCCCCCCTTTATTAGACATTTCGTTTGTCTGCATTTCATTCCGAGGATATTAGGGTCGTTTGACATTGATATTAATTTAGTCGTTCTCTTTGATACGGGTAATGGAGAGGAGGGACTTTGAGAGAAGTGACTTCTCTAGCCAACAATGGTCGACATACTCATTACGGTATTTTTTTTTTCTTCACATTTGATATTTTCTTAATTAGTTTTTGGACAGCGTTACAGTGTCCATCATCAGGGCAAATGTGTGGATTGTGGTGAAGCGTGTTTGATTCTTAGTTTTAAAAAATATTATCATTATTAGTATAATTTTTCCCTGTTAATGTTAACCTGGATTTTGTGGAAATCCACCAAACGACGGAACTAAGCTTAACAGTTCTCAGTATATGGTACTTGGCGGCTACACCAAATCCCAACGCCGAAAACCATAATAATTATACTAAGACTGGTTGGGAACCGTGTCGAACCTATTATAATATATTTAGATATAATCGATATAGTTTTCGTACATGGAAATGATCTGTGAAATGTACGCCAGGTTTTTGTTGATCCGTTAGAATTTGTTGCAAAACAATCAATAATGACACCTAAATAAAAACATGATTTCACAAGTTCAACATTTTCAGATGTATGTGTTTTTATTTCAGGTGTAATACATACCTTTGCATTTGGAGATCTTATGTGCATCAATTTAGTTTTTTTCCATTTATAATTAATCCAGAGTCATGAGACCATTTTAAAGTTCAATGCAGTCTTTTTGTAAGAGGTCCATACATGTTTGCAAATCACTCCTAGAAATAACCAAAGCAGTATCATCCACACACACAAAGTGCTTTACATGTCTAAAAATGTATTTCATAAATGATATATAGATAATATACAAAATGACCTAATATGGAACCTTGAGGAACGCCTGCTATAAACTTTTTTAACTTCAAATGTTTAATAGTTTCAATTTCATGCATCGGTTGTTTAAGTTATTTTTTAACGAGTTTTAGAAGTTTTTATCTAATTCCTATAATTTTT
>JAHDVE020004138.1:0-27724 GCA_022606495.2 Halesus radiatus
ACCACACTATTGAATTGTATTCTAATATGCCGCGCACTAATGACAAATATACGTTTTTTATAACTTCCAGCGAATCAAAGTCTTTGATAGTTCTAATTATAAATCCCAATGTCTTCATACCTTTATTAGTTATTTGTTGTGTGTGATTTACAAAATTTAATTGTGTATCAAACAAAACTCCGAGATCAACTAGTGTCTTGCATTTATCAACGTTGAGAAATAAGTTATTAGCGATACACCAATTATGTAATTTATCGATGTTTGACTGTAAGATTATGCAGTTGCTAATATTGAATATTTCTTTGTATAGTTTAATATCATCGGCAAAAAGTAGAACTTTTACATCGTCGAAACAAGTTATGATTACGTTATGTTGGTACCATTGCATTTGAAACATCTGACGTCACATGCGCATTCTGTTTTTGGAATAGTGTGGAAATTTTTAATTTTTCGTTTTTGTTTTGTATTTTTATAGTTTTGGTGAAATTTAAACCTAATTTGGATGACTTTAAGCTCTATAATTGTTGTTCAATATAAAAACTACTATTATTGAAATAAATTAGAGTATTCATGAGCAAATCGATTAATGATGCGGATATTATGATAGTGTAAATGCTCAATACTATTATTATTTTTCGAGGTAAAGTTTCTAAAAAGGTACATAATTTTCTTACTTATGTTTAGTTATGGTTTACTATGAATGGAATATAAAATGATGTACGGTAAAGCTCATCCTGTTTTGAAATTTGACATTCTAACCTCAAAACTGCTAAAAACCGACAGGACATAGATTTGGAACGTTTGGTGGGCTTTAAAAAATTGAAACTTTGAAAATTATTTTAACTATGAAAACTAACTTTAGAAAAAAACGAAATTACTGGTATTTAAAAAAAAAATCGGACTCGAGTTCCTTATTCGCCAAAAGGAGCTCTTGCCAGTTTTAAATATAAACAAAAACAATAAAAAAATTTGACTCCCTGAGAGCTGAAAAACCAGTACGAAAATCTTCAAACACTCAAATGCTCTCAGTTTTATAGAAATCTATTTCGAATTGTTTCCATTTAAAACCGACCATTTCGAAGAAATCTGTTGGCTTTATTATTTTTAGAAGTTCCATCAAGCGTCTAGCGGATAAAACAAAAACTTTCAAATCTGTCGGATGTTCATGTTCGCTCAGTTCACTCCTCGTTCAAGTGGTCAGTAATATTGTGATTTTTATCTCTTGCTGCAGGGTCTGCTCTGGGCGATGTCTCTGGTGCACCTGATCTTTCTGAATGATGACACTCGGTTCACCACGGTGGTAAAGACCCGTGAGTACTCTGACAATCCTGTCATAGAGCTCGCCGTTAATGGCTCCATCAGCCTGCTTCTAACCATTGTCAATATTGTCTGCATCTTCTTCGCTGGGATCTTGGTCTACAATGTAAGTTGTACAATCTATATCCATATATATAAAAAATCAATGTAAGTTTGTTTGTTTGTCCTCGATGTTCTCAAAAATTACTCTACTGGTTTCGCTGAAAATAGCACAGTTTGTTCTTATTAGTGCTGGGAAGGTTTAGAGAGTAGTTTGAATGAAATCCAATATGTAAAACTGTTGCTATAACGTTTTAAAGTTAGTATGAAAAACATTGAACCCGCCATGTTGTATTTAGGTTAGCCCATAGATATACCACTCTGGTTAGCCACAGATAGCATTGTAATATGCAAGCAAGTACCAGCCTTAAATTAATTGGAATAATATTCCTTCTCGCACAAATGGTAACACTGCGTGAAAGCCGAACGATGGGCCAGGTTCCGTAGCTCTCGGAGCGTCCTGATCATTCGCTTCCTTGCCTTACCTCGAGTCGGACACATCGTTCGAGCAGCGTCTGTTGCATTTACATAGCTTCACATTGCTCGATTTTTAACCTTCCAAATAACTAAAGTTGTACGCGTGGTTTAATAAAATTATCAAATGGAGATCCTTCTTTTCTTAAGATACCCTCGCGAAAACATTGACGTAAGACAGTGGGTAAGTATGTAAACTTCACTACACTACACCGCATTAAATTGCCGCCTCAACACATAAACGTTAAAGCATATTCAAAAGAAGAAGGTTTTTTGGGAAGAATATTTTCAAAATGGAAAACACAAGTAGGTACCTACTTAGGAACTTTTTGATTTAGATACGAGTATATTTTGAAAAAAATAAACGTTTGGAATGAAATAAAATATTCAAATGAATGTTACTTTATTTGGAGATAGTTACTTTCGCTGTCAAATCATTTATGGAACCCTAATGACAAGTGAAAAATCCCGAGCAAGGCTGGGTACACATCAGCTAGTATTTTATATTATTATTGGCAAGTATTAATACATTTTTAGCCACTGACCCTATGTTGTCCTAGTTTCTACGGCCACTTCTTCTCAAGTGTACTGAAAACAATTATTAAAAAAAAAATTATGCAACTTGATAAGACGCTAATTATTTCGGTGGGTTATAATTCTAGGAATAACGCAAAAAAGGTTAGGAACTGAAATTCGCTTTAGGTAATTACAATAAGTCTTTTTTTTATAAACATGGGGTTAGTGTTAAACTAAAGTTAATCTTAATTAGGTACAAAATATCATTAAAATTTGAAGTCTTTGTTCTTAAAATTAGCGTTTCACTTGGATTAAGTCTACGAAAAAGTTGATTCTTAAAACTAGAGATTCACTTGGCTTAATTATACTGGAAAGTTGATTCTTAAAACTATAGATTCACTTGGCTTAAAGTATACGGGAAAGTTGATTCTTAAAACTATAGATTCTCTTGGCTTAATTATATGGAAAAGTTGATTCTTAAAACTAAAGATTCACTTGGCTTAAGTATACGGGAAAGTTGATTCTTAAAACTATAGATTCACTTCGCTTAAAGTATACGGGAAAGTTGATTCTTAAAACTATAGATTCTCTTGGCTTAATTATATGGGAAAGTTGATTCTTAAAACTAAAGATTCACTTGGCTTAAGTATACGGGAAAGTTGATTCTTAAAACTAGAGATTCGATTGGCTTAATTATACGGGAAAGTCTTAGTTATCCTTCATAAAAGCCTTTATCTTTAGGTGTTGATACTAAGTGAAAGTCTGTATTCACTGGGCGACAGGGTGGAAGAATTGTAATAAGAGCTAATGATATCCAATCGAATTATGATGTCCAGGGTTCAGAGAGCGGCTTGGTATGTCCTCGTGTTCGCACTAGATGTCCCAGTACCTCCGGGTCGGGAGTAGGTACTAACGCGGCGATAGACAGAGACCTGGGTGGTCTCTGGGTTTTGATCTCCGAAGGGCGAAGATCAGTATCTTCGTGGGGTTGACTCGCGGTGGAGAGCCTGGGCAGTCTCTGAGGTTTTATCTCCGAACGGAGGAACTCGGACTTCCTCCTGGGGTGGAGACGTAAAGTCAACTGTCCTCTCCCAAAAAGCCCTGTTGCCGGTAACCATCTGTAGGAATCTAGTTCTCTCCTCCTCCGCTGATAGAAACGTTGCAATTGTTCCCTGGCGCTAGCGTCAATCGTTACCTAGTTCCATCGCTAGATGTCGCCGGTGGGCCCGTTCTGCAACTTAATTGTAATTATCTCTGAAGGCATCCTTTAGCTGGGATAAATATATTCAGCATGATTTACTTATTATATAGCTTAATCTAAGTGTACAATAATGTTCTTATATCCAGTTAATTAATTCTAAAGTTAATTATGAAATATTTCCTATCGTCTAATATATTTCTCAATAGAACGATAACTTTGTCCCACGGTCATTGCAGATTTTCTGTACGGCTGCCTGTATCGGGCTGTCCCGTCAGGGTCGGTTTTATGACCTCTATTGTCTAGCGGGCCACTCAAGTCCTTTTAGGTTTATTGCTGTCCTCGGGTGGCAGTTATTTTTGTAAAATTATGCCGACTTTCTAAACTAGTAGTTAAGGGTACTCTAAGCTTTACGATAGTTTCCGGTCTGAACAAAATGCACGCAGCTAGCCTTTGTGCAATTTGTTTAAGGCCTGTCTAGTCAGAGGGAGTTATTAAGAATTGAAATTCACATGTTTCAAAATAAGTAGGTCAGTGAATTCGGTCATTACTTATGGGTATATCAAACTCAATTTGATGAGCAAGTTGGAATGACTTGCCATTTAGTTTAATGTCAGAAATTACTTCTAAAAAACACTTTTTTTTAGCATATGCTGCCTACATTTACTAGCACTGTAAACGACCCTTGAAGTGATTGAATCATTAAACGGCGCTATGGAAGTTGATCATTAACACATATACATATGTATATTTTTTGTAACACTTCACAAGAGTGCCCCTGTCTATACGGTGTAAAGACAGGGGAACTATATCACTACCTGGCTGGGTAACGTTGTGAGGCGGGTCAAGGTAGGGGCTGTAGGAAGGGATTTTTTTTGCGGATCTTGAAGAGGCCCGGAATATATGAAGGAAGAAAAACAGATGGCGGTACCTCAATATGTGGATCACATTCTGTAGCGACAGTCGAATATTGTTGGCTAACGCACTTTTATATCAAATGTTTTTTATTGAACGTTGTTATATTTTGTTTGTATCTACTTTTTTGCAGATTTTATAAACAATATTTTGTCTTTCTTTCTTTTACCGGATATTTATTTTAGAGTAAGAATATTTTGGCCTTTTTAGTGTGCAAAAATTATTCCAATGTTTAGTAATAACAGTGGCTATATAAAACTTTACTATGATAATAATATTCGGATAATTTGTATATTTATTTATTTAATATCAACGGTTTAAATATACCATAAACAATAATTGCATGTTACAGTACAACACAAGTATAAGAATACAGTACAATTAATTTTTAAACGTAACTAATAAATGTGGCATTAGATCGTACCGTTTATAGTGCCGTTTTTGTGAAAAATCACCTCAAGAACGCTGTACAAATATAAAAAAAAAACAAACAATGCTCTATCTTATCACTAACTATAGACAGTTTATTATTACTACTTATGGCTAACAAATTGCATTCACGGGTTCATCGATCTACCATATAATACCAAACTATATGTACAATGCATTTGACCCATGAATGTGATTCCACTTTAAAATATATAGGTTATTAATTTTATGTACCGGCAGATAACATATATATATATATAATGTCTCTTGAGATAAACCCTGTTTATTAACGAAATTTATATACGGTTCTGCACGCGGAGGACATAAAATTGCAAAACACGTGTTACTGGAGATATTATTCAATTCTGACATTTATTTTATAAATTATTTCTCGATTTTAGGAAAGGAAAAGTATATTTTATGATGAGTGGTACAGTACAGGGATTTGATTAGAATTTATCTTCCTAAATGTGATTCATTTCTCGAATTGAAGTGTGAGACTTCGTATAATGTTAGTAAAATAAGATACATGTAATTAGAATGTATAAATATTACATGAGCGGTACTCACAGGTATATTGAATTTAAGGATATGAAAGTCTGAAAAGGTAAGTTTTTGATTTGGACCGAAATTTTATTCTACTTGTTATGTTCTGGGGGGAGTTTATTCCAAGCCTCAATCACTGATCCGAAAATGCCATCTTTGAACTTAGTATTTGGCTTGCGTTTAGGTTCTATCAGTCTCCCGATAGCCGATGAAGATGCTGATCTAAAAGTTGACTGCCTTAGACCAATGTTTTCCGGAACGCATAGCTCGGAGGTGTAAGGTGGGCCATTTCATTGATGGATTTAATCACCATCCAGCACATTTTGCTCTGGAGAACTTTTCAAGGCACTTGAGTCAATGAAGGTTACGAAGATGTTCTGAAATGTGCAAATATTTAAAGACCCTAGTGGCGACTTTGTTGCAGCATTTAAAGTGGATTGAAGTTTTTAGTTTGGTATTTAGGAAGGCTGGTATAAATGTCGTTACAGTAATTGAGATGTGGGACTACATAGGAGTTAATCAATAGTTTTATTACCTCTGTAGGAAGGTTTCTACGGACTGACTTGAATGGTGCTTATAGTCCTATTTACTTGAGTTTTTAGCGAAAGGTCCGAATCCAAATTAACACCAAGAAGTTTGGCTGATGTTTTTGGATTTATGTCGCTACCTGAAACAGAAATTGGTGAATTATCTAAGAAATGTTGGCATATGTCTACCTATTATTCAGAACTGGTTGTCACAAATTATTTATTCTTTTATCTTTTAGAAACTTTTTTGGTTTCCTAGGCAAATGTCTGTTTTCCAACGTTATGATTATTTTATGTGGCTGTATCTAAAAAAGTAAATTATAATTTCAGATAAAGAAAGTGTCCCCGTCAGATTTCAAGGAGGAGCAATACTGGCGCGGAGGTCTGCAGACCACACGACACTACAGCAAGAAGGGGCAGGAGAGCGAGGAGGGTGAGAGCCCCCTTGCCGACCCGGCAAGCCTCAAGGCCGCACTGGCGCAGGCTGTGGCCTGGGAGACTATCCGGTATGATTTATGTCAAGCTCCTGATCGTTATTCACTGCAAACTATTTTTCATCCATTTTTTATTACTATGTTTCTCAAATCTGTTTTCCTATTTGAGGAAAGTTGATGAGGCTGAAGGATATGGGGAAGTTAATAGAGATGGGATAGAGGAAGGTTGGGAAGTGTCTGGCTATTTATTTTATGTGATTACCGTAGGTACTCGTCCCAAACTACTCCCAACCGTCTGGAGCCAGTGAGACTAGCATCCCTAATTGGGGTATTTTGTGAGGCTGAAGGTAGGTTGGGAAGTACCTGGTTATTCAGGTCTGGTCACCAAAGACAGCTTAAGCCATTTCAAGCAACGTTTTAATTCTGAATGGTGATCTTTCACCGGGCGATACTGAAAGAATCTACCACTCTAGAAAGCGCAGCATATATATACATTTTAGTGCTCTATAAGTGAAAAAATTCAGACAAAAAATCGACCTTAGCGCCCTAACCATTTAAAACACCTAATGGTTCATTTTGGCGAAAATCGTCGTGTTGAAACGCTGGCACGCCAAAAACGTCCTTAAACATAGCCAATCTGAGAAAGAAAGTAAGGTGAACGTTGGCGTAGAAAAATTATATTTTTCAAATAAAGATTTGTTGATTTTTTTTCAGTTTTTCATTTATTTATTATGAATAGACTGTTGGCGTTTGCAAATTCAAAAAGTACACTCTCCAACAATGCCATTACCAAAAAAAAACCGAAAAGTCAAGTTTTATTTTTATGTTTTTGTTAAATTTTATTACTTTATTTGAAATGAATACGTTATTTTGTTCGATAGTGCACATATTTAAAAAAAGCAGATGGCGGACAAGATGGCGCTGGATACGATGGTGCCACTTAGAAGAAAACATTTACCCCATCGAATTTATTCTAAAATAATTACTGGGTAGGTAGTGAGCACTTTTGCCTAAATGATTAGGTACTACGGATGCGATATTATGAATTGATTCTTTTCAATGTACGAGAAATAGATTGCAGGAACTGAAATCGCTGTTTAATAAATACTTATTAAATCGCGCCATTTTTTTTTAACATGAACCAAATAGACAGAATTTGAAGAGCGTGTAGATCTGTTTCGAGATTGACATAATATATATTTTTTTTTTTTTCCCTTCTAACTTGCACATAAAATTATGGATTCATTGATTTTTCCCAGGAGCACAGCAAATCGAAGAGTTAGATAGTTTATAAATAATTAATTTTGATATTCTTTTTCTTTTTCTTTGTTTGACGGCCATGGTCGAGGGGTAAGGCTCTCGACTACGAATCCGAAGGTCGCGGGTTCAAATCCCGGCGTGCGCAAGTAAATTTTATTTAATTAATTTGTGTTGTTTCACAATTAATTAATTTTAAAATAATATATAACATATTTGCGCACGTTCCAGAGTGGAAGATACTCTCAGTATCGCCCTGGTGAAAGACCACCATTCAGAATTGAAACGTTGCTTGAAATGGCTTTTAGCCGTGTTTGGTGACCAGATCTGAATAGCCAGGTATTTCCCCACCTCCCTCCTCCCCTTCCCCTTCCCCTTCCCCTCCCCAATACCTCCAGCCTCACAACAGTCCCCAATTGGGAATGCCATAGTCTCACTGGCTCCAGACGGTTGTGAGCAGTTGGGACTCTTGTGCGGTATTCATGTAAAAAAAAAAATATATATATGTCTGATATTGGTATCAAAATACGCGTATTGACATAGCGGATCCGGGCAAATAGGTGAAAATTTGAATAGTTTATTTTTGGCTCTCTTTTGCGAGAAAAGGCTAATATTGTAAGCTTTTTTCTGTTTCTTTTCTATAAATACTCAATAGGAGTAGTGGTAGAGTAGGGAAAGGGTAGATGTAAGGCAGATATAGGGTAGAGATAGGGGTAGGGGTAGATGTAGGAGTAGGGGTAGGGTTACGGGTAGCCGATATGGGTATCAAACTAAGCGTCTCCACCTACGCCACCTGATTTTGGCAATTAAAAATTTGTCAGCAAACTCATAAGCCCCATTTATGGAGATAAAGCTAACATTGAAAGTTTTTTTCTTTTTCTTTAGGTAGATATAGGGTAGATGTAGGGTAGGTGTAGGGTAGGGGTAGGGTAGGTGTAGGAGTAGGAGTAGGAGTAGGATTAGGAGTAGGAGTAGGAGTAGGAGTAGGAGTAGGAGTAGGTGTAGGAGTAGGAGTAGGAGTAGAGTTGTTCTAGAGCGAATTTTTTCAGACCACGCCTGCCAGGGAAAAATCCACCTTAGCGCCCCCTTAATTTAAGGTCTAAGATTGCTCAAAAGGGACCCTGGATTTCGTAGCCAAGTCAAAATCGACCTTCTGGATATAGAAATTCAAAGAAAATAAGGGTAAGAATTGGTCAAATTTCGATGTTGCATAAAATCGTATGGAAAAATTCAGACAACTGAAGTTAGCCGAGGATCGATCCGATCGCAAGCGAAAAACGACCGCTCTTCCCTCGAGCCTGAGCGAACGCAAGGCTCATTTTGGCTTAATTCAAATTCAGACAAACGAAGTTAGCCGCGGATCGACATTTGAAAATATTTGAAAATTTCCTACTACCATCACACTATGTGGAAAATGTTGCTTGTGTCATGATGGAGGACTTAGCCATTAAACTCAGATGCCTGGATGGGAACCCAAAGCGCTACTAACTCAGCCACTGACTGGTCGTTGGTCATTTCTCTTATGATCAGACATATATTTTATTAAGGTAGAACATCAGCTTTCTCATTATACGAGTATGTTGTTTTATTGTCTGGACCCGAGGGGTTACATGGAAGCTTGTGCGCCTTTAACTTAGTACCTAGCGCTAAGAGAGCCGAATAAAATACAGCGCTCTGTCTCTCTTACACCGCCTGCATTGTATATTGCCATTCGATTTGATTGAAATGAAATGATGCTGAAATCATTTTTTGATTGACAAATTTAAGGCGCAAATGGATCACGAAACACGCCCACATCGCTCTTCTTGTGTTCTTCTTTATTCCATGTCTCTTCCCAAGTAGAATGAGCTGCAAAAATACTGAAATGATTGATGTTGTCTTATGGAGCACTGGGAATACAAATTATATACAAATTATTCAAATATTATGATTATTAAATCTGATTCCAGCATCAGCCAGGGAGACTTCTTGTCCCACTTGAAGGTGAGCAGCAGCCACATGACCTGGTCTCCGGCCGCCACCACGCACCGCCCCAAGGCTCAGGAGCTGTATGCCAGGTAAAGGACTTCACTATGTCACTATGGGCTAGCAGCGCTGTTGCTCTTGTCCCACTTGAAGGTGAGCAGCAGCCACATGACCTGGTCTCCGGCCGCCACCACGCACCGCCCCAAGGCTCAGGAGCTGTATGCCAGGTACAGGACTTCACTATGTCACTATGGGCTAGCAGCGCTGTTGCTCTTGTACCACAAGAAGGCGAGCAGCAGCCACATGACCTGGTCTCCGGCCGCCACCACGCACCGCCCCAAGGCTCAGGAGCTGTATGCCAGGTACAGGACTTCACTATGTCACTATGGGCTAGCAGCGCTGTTGCTCTTGTACCACAAGAAGGCGAGCAGCAGCCACATGACCTGGTCTCCGGCCGCCACCACGCACCGCCCCAAGGCTCAGGAGCTGTATGCCAGGTACAGGACTTCACTATGTCACTATGGGCTAGCAGCGCTGTTGCTCTTGTACCACAAGAAGGCGAGCAGCAGCCACATGACCTGGTCTCCGGCCGCCACCACGCACCGCCCCAAGGCTCAGGAGCTGTATGCCAGGTACAGGACTTCACTATGTCACTATGGGCTAGCAGCGCTGTTGCTCTTGTACCACAAGAAGGCGAGCAGCAGCCACATGACCTGGTCTCCGGCCGCCACCACGCACCGCCCCAAGGCTCAGGAGCTGTATGCCAGGTACAGGACTTCACTATGTCACTATGGGCTAGCAGCGCTGTTGCTCTTGTACCACAAGAAGGTGAGCAGCAGCCACATGACCTGGTCTCCGGCCGCCACCACGCACCGCCCCAAGGCTCAGGAGCTGTATGCCAGGTACAGGACTTCACTATGTCACTATGGGCTAGCAGCGCTGTTGCTCTTGTACCACAAGAAGGCGAGCAGCAGCCACATGAACTGGAGCGTTATTCTAGTTCCTTTTAAGGAAGATTTCTAATCTTTTTCCTTAGGCTTACAGACTTCTTGATTAACTATGGAATTCCGGAGAGACATAGTAAAAAAATCCCGGCCGGGAATCCCCATGAACCCGGCACTCCTGCTAAGTCACCAAATGCAGCCCACCACTTGGGGTAACCTATGGAAGAGGTGTTGGTTATCCAATTAATGGTTCCCGGAGCAGCAGTACCCATACCCACCTCCCAAATTGCAAAAGGTTTGTTGGTGATGAAGGAATTAATGACGTCAGTTCTTCAGAGCATCTCCATATCGGTTTTCATTCATCAGCATGACTGTTCCATATCGGTTTACCTCCTTAGTGGCGAATTTAAATCGAATACCTACTAAAAATTCAAATAACTTTTTTTGAAAACCATCCATATCCTTTCAATTGCATACGTCATAAGATTACTTTAATTCTTCATTGCAGAAGTATACCGGTTAATGATCTGTCCAACTACCCCAGACCGGGTAATCCCAAAAACCAGCCATCGACACCTGTTCAGGGTTCTGCTGCTGAAAACATCATTCAACAGAATTCCAGAGCTTTCGTCCGGAGTACCGCTAAGTTCATCATCACCCCGGTGAATGATCCCATTTACCAAACTGGCCTCAAGGAGGATGTGACCGTTTAGTGATTCGTTGGTATTAAAGATTGCTTGGATATGAAAGTCATAAGACAGAATTCAGTTTTCACTCTCGTCAAAATGCGGCTAAAAGGATTTTAAGAAAGTGATGAATGAACTAATGTATTATGTTAATAACAATATTGTAATTACAATTACTAGAACTCGGAATCGCCATAGTAAAAGCGGAGCTGAGATTTAGGGAAAAAATAAATTGTATGTACGTATATGAATCGTGGAGTTGCAAAACTCACTCTGGAAATTTCTGCTGATTTCGAGACAGTCGGAAAAAACCGATTGAAACACTTTGAACATACACAAAAATGTTAATTTTTATCGCTAAAAACTCACAGAGCAAATCATACATAGAGTTGCCCTAACACGAAAGGGAAAGAATCAGTTTGTCCGGTCAGTGGGTGAGTTAGTATGACGTCTGTGTCCCATCCAGTCATCGTGAGTTCAATTCTTCAGCTGACTTAAGTCCTCCATCATGACACAAGCAACATCTTCCGCCTACTGTGCTGGTAGTAGAAGATTTTTCAATATTGTCAGGTTAGTCGTAACTCGGGAATGTTTGACTTTCTTTTTAAAAAAAATGAAGAAAATTAACCAAAATAAGGGAGTGAGGGGAGAGCAAGGCGTGCCGCCAATTGAAGTAAAACAGCAAACAAGTAAAAAGGTTATGCTTGTTAACAAAAACTGAATAACTTGTTAGAGTATTTACTTTGACTATTTTATTAATGTTTTATAATTTGCTTACGTGGACGGCAGTGAACTAGGCTGCTGTCAAGGTGGGTGTCATGTGACCTTTGCCGTCGAAATAGTGCGTTAAGGCGAGTCTGTTCATTCTGACGTCAGTGCTAAAAACTGAAAGAAGAATGTGTAATAAGGAACTCCAGGACTATTATATATATATAATACAACGTCAAAACGCTTCAAATCTATGGCCGGTCGGTTTTGATCAGTTTTGAGGTTAGAATGTCCAATTTCAAAACATGGATGAGCTTTACCGTGCATAATTGTTTATTCTATTCATGGT
The DNA here is from genome assembly GCA_022606495.2 of Halesus radiatus. Lineage (NCBI taxonomy): Eukaryota > Metazoa > Arthropoda > Insecta > Trichoptera > Limnephilidae > Halesus > Halesus radiatus. The sequence goes on from JAHDVE020004138.1 coordinate 12,305, forward strand.
GAACCATAACTAATTAACCATTTTTTTCATCGGCTTCACTACTGGGCCATCCGTTCGTCTGGAAGGCACTTAAACATAAGTAATAAAATGAAAAAAACTTTAACTGAAAGAATAATAATAGTATTGAGCATTAACATTATCATAATATCCATATTGATAACTGGTTTGATCGTGAATACTCTCATTTCTTTTATAAATAATAGTTGTTTATATTGAACAGCAATTATAGAATTTTTAATTATTAATTGTTTTTATTGAGATTTAAGAACCTCATAGTAATATTTAATCATTGAAGAAGATAATATTCACATAACCTAAATGAAAGATGAAACCGGACAAAAGGACAGAAAATAAAAATATTTCAGTCGCATCTGGGACTCGAACCCAGGTCCTCTGCCTATCCGGGGCAATGCTCAACCGACTTAGCTAATGAGACAAGTTCAGTGTGTGTCATCTTCATCTATATCATATCTCAAATTCAAGATTTGTGAATATTATCTTCTATTTTTAATCTCATATTATTGGCAGCTATTTTTATGATGTTTACAAATTTCTACCCGAACTCAATTGCAAACTCAAACAGTGTCTCGGATTTACATCCGACTTTTTATTTATATGAGACATCTATTGACTTTTTATATTTTTATCTTTCATTTAGGTTATGTTAATATTATCTTCTTCAATGATTAACAATTATAGAGCTTAAAGTCACCCAAATTAAGTAAAGATTTTGCCAAAACAAAAAAAAAAATATTTAAAATACAAAAACGATTTTTTTTAATGCTAATCCAAAAGCAGAATGCGCACGTGATGACAGATGTTCCAAATGCAATGGTACCAACATAACACGGTGTTTTGATGATTTGATTTTTTATTCACTTTTAAATAACGATTCATAAATTCTACGTAAAATTATATATAATGAAAGTTATGTATTCAGAATCGGTGTTTACTGATCTATGTGAATATATATTTTTAAAGTCATTATATTTTTCACTGGAGTTCCTTATTATTTATGGTGTTAGAAGCAGTATTTAACGACTGTCTCGAAAGCAATCAAAATTTCCAGAGTGGATTTTACAAGTGCACGATTCACATACCACTGTATTTTAGCCAACTACTAGACCTCACATTATCATAAGAGAGTTTGTTGTAATTTTTAAGAGGTTGAATCTTTTTAAAAAGAAGTTTTGCTTGGTTACAAGATCTACAATACTTGTGCTTTAGGTCTTAGAGATTATAGATTTTTAATTTTATTATAAAAACCACTAATCTAATACAAGTATTTTTATACGCGGAACATATTGTTTTTTAATTAATTTTAAAAGTTTCCGGATCCTAGTCATTACTGTTTCACTTTAGCGGAGTGATGAATGCACTCTTTTGTAAGTAAAAAAAAAAACTAGAAATATATGGATCGATGAATTTGGAAACAAGATTAAGGTATTAATAATAAAATGAATACTTACAGCTGTACTCAGCTCAGCAAAATACTCTAGAAATGTATTCAAATGGTACAAAATTTTTTGCATTACTATGGCAACACCAAGCTATTCATTTTGTCTCTGAAAATTTTTCTTCACATTCAAATATCTTCACATTCTAATTTGACAGTTCGTTATAAACAAACATCAACGTCCAAAGGGAAAACTACATAACTCGATTTTTAAAACTTTTGTATAAATATTTTTTACAGTCTCCGTGGTTGAGTGGTTACGATCCTTGGCTTCGCGGGTTCAAATTCCGGCGTGTGCGAGTAAATTTAATTTGATTAAAATGTGTTATTTCATAATTTATTCATTTAAAATAATATGCAGTATATTTGCGGCACGTTCCAGAGTGGTAGATACTGTCAGTATCTCCCTGGTGAAAGACCACCATTCAAAATCGAAACATTGCTTGAAATAGCTATAGCCGTGTTTGGTGACCAGATCTGAATAGCCAGGTACTTACTCACCTTCCACTTCCATATCTCCTTCCATCCTCAATACTTTCAGCCTCACATCATACTCCGATTGGGGATGCCATAGTCTCACTGGCTCCAGACGGTTGGGAGCAGCTAGGACTATTGTGTGGTATCACATAAATTCTTTTAATTTTAAATAATTTCCGCCCAAGAATACAAAAACAGAATGCGCACGTGATGTTAGATGTTCCAAATTCAACAGTACCAACATAACGAGGTGTTTTGATGAGATGATTTTTATTAACTTTTAAATGACGATTTATAAATTCTACGTATTCTAAATTATACATAATAAAAGTTATATATTCGGAATCAGCGTTTGATGATTTAGATACACATATATTTTTAAAGTCATTATATTTTTCATTGGAGTTCCTATTAGTGGTAGAAAGTGAGTAAAGTAATTAAGTACCACTAATTTTAAAATTTCTGGAAACGAAAGGAGATGATTTTACATTGTATTCTAAGACAATTTTATGTTAAAGCTTTTTTTTCATTTATTTTTCTTCAAAACACAGATTGAAATAATAAATAAAAAAAAAACATTAAAAATATCGAGTTACGCTGTTTTACCTTTGGACATTCATGTTTCTGTAAATGAACACTCAAACTTGAATGAGAAGAACCAATCGAGAAGGAATACCGAAATGAGTCAATAAAATCGTGTTTTGAGTTAAATATGCAGAGTTGTTCTTTATTGGTCTTCCATATAATTGTTTTACCCAATAATAACTAAAGCCACCGCATCGAAAGGTTCGACCCTCCGATCATCCTTTCCTATAGTCATGCCTACCAAAGGTTGTATCTTTCGATGCGGTGGCTTTAGTCGGTATCGGGACAAACCAGTTTTGTGTGGAAGGCCTTTAATTCCTAGAATCTCTTCATTTTTTCCAAACTTTACGCCGAACATTTTGGTTTCTACTGACTTACGTCACCTGTCAAACAATAAATATTTTGTGTTTTCATTTACTTTTGCATTAAAATTACGTTGTTATTCGTTATTTTACATTGCATTATGTCCAAATATTTTCAGAAAAGACATAGTCAGCAGCTTGGTGTGGCCATTGGTCCGGTCAGTGGCTGAGTTGGCATCGCGTTTGGGTCTCACCCAGGCTTCGTGACTTCACTTCCTCGGCTGGCTAAGTCCTCCATTACGACACAAGCAACATCTTCCGCTTACTGTGATGGTAGTAGGAGATTTTCAAATATTGTCAGGTTATTCGTAACCAGGGAATATTTGTTTTTCTTTAAAAAAAAAAATATTATTGATAAATTTTAGTACAAATTGGAGAAATTTCTAGAATATTATACCAAGCTGTATCTACTAAGCAATAATAATTATTCTAAAAAGTTATTAATATTTCCAATCAGACGCTGCTTACGAATCAAAGTTCTTTTCGAAGAATATTATTTTATTTTTTGACAATACTATCATTTTACTTTTATTACGAATAAGATATATTATTTGTGCACTGGTGCTGTAATTTGGTTGTTTTGTGTGTTTTATTTTAAAAATTGTATCAAATACATAGGCAATATATTTTTATGGCATTACATATTCTTCCGTCTACGGAAAATATATTTTACTTTGTAATAGATTTATAAAATCTCATGTAATTAATAATCGTTGTGTGTCTCCTATGCAAAAGTAGACATATTTTTATATTATGCGTATAATAATTAAGAATGTTTACATCAATTAAATCTTTCTTTGTTATTTTGAATAACAGCATATACTTACTAAATTAATTAAATGGTAGAATTGTTTTCTCAGTACTTAGAATAAAAGCGAAATCATTATTTTATTAAGTATTTATTTATTTACGCCCATTACGGACTTTTAGATAGACATTTACAAATAACATTGAGAAGGTACATATGTATTATAATAAGACAAGTTATCTGACAGCGTATGGCAATCCATAACATTTCTTATTCTCTTGAATAATTTCAAATAATAAGAATAAGAATTTTATTAATATTGTAGAAAGAAAGCGTACTACACTCTCGGAGGTAATACTCCTATCGCAATGTAATACCACTAAAACAAACATCACTTCTATCATATGTATATTAACTTGTAGTGCTCCGAGATTGCCCATCGATATGCAAAACGTGTATCCGTTGAACCAAGACCACCTCTACCCTATCGGACAGTTCCGGTTGAACACTGGCGTTTTCGATGGGAACGTAAAAACATACTTTCTTTTCGTATATATGTAGAACATAAATAGTTATTCTAGCAAAACTACTTATGACAGATATATTTTTTATAAATATCTAAATGCATATCTGGGAAGATAGTACAATTTATAAAAACATCATGAAGATTTTTCAGTTAGGTGGGGCACTGTTCACCTACCATCTAAATCTCATCTTAATGATAAACAGGGGTCTAGTTTTACATGATGTTGGGAGGGTAGGGGGAGATTTGTTTTGGGCTGCAGACCAGAGGTGGCTACCAAACTGAAGGCTAGAGTACCTACTGTTACAGCGTCTGCAGGCTCTGTACGAATACAATTGGCCCGGCTTTTGCCACTTAGTTCCCGGAGTCCCGTGCTTGAGCTGGTCATAGTTATACCGAGTATGTCAATTCAAGGTCTGTTAAGAAGTTAGATTATATAACTAACAGATAATAAATAAAACAATCTCTATCTGTGTATACAATTTATTTTTGGAAATAATATTAATATATTTGTATTATTTATATTTACAAGTATCTATATATATATATATATGGATAATTTTTTTTAATAAACATGATTCACATAGTCTAACAAGAAACATAATATAGATGTTTCTTAAAATAAAGAAAGAAGCTTCTTGTGTTTGGTGAAGAGTTTTGCTTAAATAACCAGATCATGAAATATAACATTGTTGTACAGTAGAGCAGGAAAATACGAATTAGTAGTGTAAATTAGTAAATAACAAAATAAAAAGACTAAACCTAATAATAATAACAAACAATATATTTTTACAGCAGTTTGAGGCAATCTTTTAATTTATGTTGGAATTCATTGATATTTTCTACAATTTTAAGATTTGAAGGAAGATTGTTAAAAAAGCTATTTCTCAATAGAGATGTGTTTTGTGTATGCTTTGTGTTGAATTGTGGGACTTTAAGTTCCGGTGATATCTTGCGGATATATTACAATATATTCTAAATTATTTACGATTTTTCTTTAAAAATTCGAATAATTGCATATTTTTTAAAAATATTATCCACTGTAAGTACATTGAATATTGTAAAAAGGTTTTCAGCGGAAAATGTTTATTTAGTTATTTATAAAATACATTATATTTAATGGAGACATTTACATGGAGTAGATACTTTAGATCACCATACTAGGCGGCTGCTTGTTTCGTGGTGACCAATGGAGTATAGTTACTTTGTATAAAGTCTAGTGTAAACATATGGATTTAGTATATTAATTTGCTGAAAATTGGAAAAATCATAAAAGAAAGTAGAAGATAGAAAGGAGAAGAATACATGCATAAGGATTTGATCATAAAAATATACATAATTTTGTTGTCTAATCTGATATTGATGTTCAACTGTTTTTATTTTCTTTTTATTTTTATAGATATGCATTACTATACCCCTCGAGTCTTTTGGGGAGATATTTCTCCCAGCTCGAAATGGATTCATAAAAGTCATGTTATTTCATTCCGTATTCCCTCGCCCTTAGTGACTTGACAATGCGGTTTGGACAAACTGTCACTATCGTTAAATAACATTGTGAAAATGGCTGTCTATTGTGTTTGAGTATATAAGTAAAGGGATTATGCTTCTTTGGATGACAATAGACGCCATCAGAAAAATGCACCAGATATGGAGTGGCAGAGGCATAACCGACACCACCAAGATGAGACTCGTCCGGGTGCTGATTTTTCCCATATTCCTTTACGGTTAGGAAGCATGGACACTCAAAGTCAGCGAAAGAAAGCAGATAGGCGGCCTCGAAATGTCACGCTGGAGGAAAATGCTCAGGAATCTATTCGGTGTTGGCTATCATCAAGACAATCTTCCCCCTATAGGCTGCTGCCGGAACGACCCAAAATTACATGGTCATGATATAATCCATCTCTTTGACAAGGCTCGCCGGCGTCCTCGTCTACTGCAGCATCTTGAAGTGACGTATATGATTTAAACTGTGTTAGAAAGTCAAAAACACGCTTCTTATTGCCATTTAAGTTTTCCATGCACATTTAAGAAAAATAATTATATTATTAAAAAGATTTGAGCGGTTAATGTCACACTGTCGAACATCAAGCATTGAAGAGAGAGTCGCTTGAATATCTGAAAACTTTCTTTAAATTAATATTACTTTGTATTATGTAACATTAAACTTTTCAAATACTTTTAAGGTGTCACAACTCATATCACCTGCTTCTTGTAAATGCGTTGCAAGATGCTTTTTGGACATATTTTGATTCAGTAAACTTGCGAAAAGAATACTTTGCTTGAGTTCATTGGAACAAGTTTCGATGCGTTGTAAAATATTTTTTAATATTCTCTTAAATAATGAGGCATCTTCACTGTTATCGCTAGTATTGGATAAATACCCGTGTAGTATATTCAGTGGCGTGTCATTATGTTTGTCATGTTGTGTCATTAAGTAGACGAATGCCCTTTGGGAACTTTCTGAGTTCGATCCACTCCCACAGAGAAGAAGTTTTACGATGTGCTCATTCTTTTCGTGAATTGCAATGTGCAGAGCAGTCTCATTATTCTGATTCTTCAATGTGACATCGGCACTGGCTTCAAGGGACAATTCACTAATAGCTATGGCGCTCAATTCAAGCTCATCACAAGACATTGGTGTATCATTTACTTGAGCATTCATAAAGCATCTGATTGCCTTGCTGTCTGGGAGTAGCAGTATTTTAGGCACAAGTATTTCTTTGATCAGGGGATAAGTGTAATTGGAATTTCGTTGTTTGAGCGAGTGGACTACCATTTGTGCACAGCAATACTCTGCGTTGGTTCGGTAGACAAATCGGAATTCTCCATTTTCTTTTGACTGCAACAATCCATATCTGTTAAATTTCATTAGACGCTCGTTCTTAATGGAAACAAAGTGTGTATCATAAAATGAAGGAAAAAACGTTTTGAAACCAAGTTTCCAGTGGTCTATGGTAACATTTTTCATAAGATTACCTAAGTAAATATATGGTAACTTTAGCGATGCTTTGTCTTGATAATAAATATTATATTTTCGATCCATAAACCAATTAAACAGATTTGGCACACGGATCTGCTCTTCACTTTGCGGCCTGAAGTCTTCGGCCAGCATCTTCATATGCAGAGGGACTCCCATGAAGCAGTCATCATCTGGACTGAGCACTCGCTTTACTTCTTGGAGCAACTGTCCGGCATGAGCCTCGAGTCGCTTCTTCTCTTCCTCTCCATTATCTCTCAGCTTGAGGGAGGAGGGGCAGGAAAGCCAAAATTTAACTAAAAGGTCAAGTTGCTCTTGTTTGCTGATTCCTTTGAAAGATGTGGAAATTTGCCCTAATTCCAATTCCAAGAATTCTTTTAAATACTTCCGCGTCGTCAAGAATATTTGAACTGTTAGCTTATTTTTCAAGAAATGAAAGACTCTGATGATCTTTTCTTTAGAAATTTTTTCTTGTTCATCTTTGTAGTCATCTAACTCATCAAACCCAGCAAACATCACAACAATTCGCCTGGAACACATGTTTTTTTCCAGCAAACATTCTAATAATTTGTTATCCAAACTGCTGTTAGCGTGACTGCACTCGCTCAATAGAAAACTCGTCACATTTATAGCATCGAGCTTATCTGGTAATTTTTCTATTTGTGTTTTGAAGTTTTTCAATCTAATGTATATGACCCACTCTGATTCCAATTGCCTCGACAAGCTTGCCAGAGTTGTTGTTTTCCCCGTTCCGGGATCGTCCGTTAAAATGACCATGTTACGTTCGGTTAGGGCCAAGGTTGCTTCTTCTATCGGCTCACAGGAGTCCATTGACAAACAATGGTGCAGATTCTTTGCAGACCCGTGGGAATACCGCCACTCTAAAATAAGTTCATTTCCGTTGCCTCTGATTTCATGTTTTTTGTCAATCTTTACAAAATGGATATTTTTGTCAAAATTCTTTTTAATAACTTCGATCTCTCTTTCTTTCGCAGCCGCAATTATAATTTCTGAGAATTTTTTTGTTTCCATACAATAATTCTCCAGTAATATCTTTTCTTCCTCACTGCAAATGACAACCAGGTCATCATTCAAATCAGTTTTGGCAAACTCTTGCGGGTCAATAAATGCTCTGTGGAAAAACTTCCTCGATAAATAAAAACCTGGATTAAATATTAGTTTGGAGTACACATCTTCCCCGGATACAGTGAGCAGATAAATAGATTTTTCTGGGTTCTTGTTACACATTCTGTAAAAGGACAGTTTTGCATCTTCATCAGATTGGCAGAGGGTGATCTCCTTCACCGTATGCGCAAGCTGTTTCCATCCGTCCTTGGTCTCCAGATCCTCGTGGCTCAACCCGCTCACCACCACCAGGATGTTAGTGTTAGATGACTCTTCACAACTCAGAATAAAATCCTTGCTAATTTTAAAATTAGTTTTATACAATGGCATTTGAGGGTGTAAATCAAGAGTGGGACGTGTTCCTCTTAGATTCATCACATAGTCTTCATTTGTGGCAATATTCTTCAAACAATCTGTAGGTAAGAACTCATTGACTTCATCAACATTACTGTTTTCTCCCATAAATTCTTGGAAGCTATACCCTTTATTGCCCGTGAATATCAATTTCTTTGTAAACACAATATTTTGTGACTTTTCTGAGAGGTTCTTGAAATTAATGATTCCTTGTATTTTAATGTTTTTAATTGAGTCGAATAACTTTGTAGGCTTTGATAAAATTATAACAAGCTTTTTTAAGGTGGACAATTCTAAATATTTGATTAATGGTTCGACATCTTCTTTACTCAGAGTTGAAGATGAGCTACCATCAACCATCATCAGGTCATTTTGGTTAATGGGTGAACCGAAAATATAAAGTTTCTGTAGTCGGGGCCATTTTATGAATGTGTGATGTTCATCATTGGTATATTTGTTAATTTTATCAGCTAAGTCTTTACGGTTTTTGATTTGGAAGAATATATTCTCTAGTCGGATCATCTCGAACGCACCGTCCCGAGTATCCACTTGGAGAATTTGGAGGGTTTCTGAAAACAAAAAATTCTCGAGGCCTATGGAATCAGTAAAGTCTAATGAGCTTTTTGGCGATGAGCCAAGATAGCTCTGTCCCTCCTCGCGGTAGATCAAGTCCGCAGCTTGAGGAAAATCCGTAATCTGCTTCTTCACTGCTTCCGTGAACTCTGTCTTCAGAAACCGCATCAGCTGCTTTAAGCGATTCGTGAGTTCGTCCAATGATTTTCTAGACTCGCAATACATTATTCGGTTATACAAATCCATTTCAAAAATGGGAAAATTTGTACTAATCACTTTTTCTTTTTCTTCTTTTGAGGTGAATTTAAAGAGAATTTCAACTCCTCTTTTTGGTTTTTGTTCTTGAATTATGTGCAACTTAAAAAGCATTTTTAATTCATCTTCTGCAAAAATTTTGAAATGGTTCCAAACATTTTCATAGTTTGGTTGGCATTTGAGTTGCCGATGAGATTTTTTGAATAGGTAGTTTGCTTGATCGTCTTTTGAATCTTTGTTGGTAGTTTTTTTATTGGAGGAAAATTCGTTTTCGTTCTTTGCCCAGTCCACAATTTCATATATTTTTGGATCTTTTTTAAAGACATCGATAAAATGTTTCATTGGATTTCCCTTTTCAGTCTTTACGTCATTATTATCAGACACGGAATAAACTTTTCCGAGATGTACGCCGCAAGTGTTAATTTTGTTTTGTGTGGACAGGTAGACTGTAATATATAATCCATGGAAAATGTTCATCGCATATCTGTCATAGTAAACATCCAGCACTGTGTTCAATAAGTCTCTGGCGCCTGGACTATCAAAAACAACGGTTTTTGTGTGGACTCCACTACTGACATCCATTTTGAAAAAACCATCGATTGATAAATACTTGGCGGTGAATGCCGTTATCTGTGCGAGCCAGCCTCCGAGGCTGTGGCCCGTTATAGTGAGGTTATAGCTGTAGCCCTTGGCAGTGTTCACTTCTTGTATGGCTTCCCTTATATAATTCATGAACGTCGTAGCTGAATTAATGGAACCCGCGTGCAAACTAATCATTTTTGAAGAATCTTTGTTGATTGCTTCCGTGGTATCGTGGTGGGCCACGACCACCTGCTGCGCCTCGTGGTGAACGAATGCTGCACCGAAATACTTTTTGTTCTTCGGGTTGGAGCCAGTGGTTAGCAGAAGCCAACCTCCGGGCAGTGCATTCCCGTAGTCTGCTTCTGTTTTCTGTAATTTCACCGCATCTGCAAAGCACGCCAGGTCCAGTTCGTTGGGGTGAGGGTCTTTATCCAGAAGGTTCAACTTCGATGGACATATTGGTGGGAATTTCTGAAGGGACTGTTTCATTAGTTCTTTTTCCGGCTTCAATAGTAACTTTTCGTCGAACTCCAACTCGAACATGGCCGAGATGGTGTGTAGTGTGAATCAGTTCCTGAAACAATAGACATCATTAAGTCAAATAGTGCAACAATGTGTTGCCACTTATCACGTGATAGTCGCCCACAACACAAATAGTTAATAATAATAATAATAATAATAGTGCTTTTATTATTATTTCATTATCTTCTTCTTTTATAACAAATAATGATATCTTCACTGGGATTTCCTGTGCTGAGGATTTCATTTACAAAATATTAAATTACATTATATTAAATTAGTAAATTAGAATTTTGTATTTTTTAAGTTGAACAAAAATGAATAATTTACATTTATTACATACGAGGCGCTGAGAACCAGACAGACTTAAACGCCACTTGACTCAAATTTTATCTTTGTATGAAGTTTTATAGACAACTGTAATATCTTCGTGCCGCACAGACTCAACAGTCAATATTACAGCGACAAGTTCAGAAAACATCACATTAATTGTATGTCATTGACGGAATCTGTAATATAGTATGTGCCATAGGAACTCAATTGGTATGAGCAGTTGGTGAAATTGCGCGCTTTTTAAAAATCTTAATATTTAACGATTTTTGTTAACAGAACATGAATTTCACTACTCGATAATCACTACTCGTGTAGGTTGGATCACGCACCATGGAAATGAAAACGAAATTAATAATTGTAAAAAAAAATTGTTTTTTTAGCATTTTAAACTATAATGGGAACAGAGGTGAAATATTTGAAAAAATGTTAATATTTGAGATGTTATTGAATTATTAACATCAGTAAAAACGTTGGTTTTCAGTGCGCATTATGTTGTTACTTAAATAAATCAATAACCAAGAAAAGTTTATTATTTAGATGACGTAAAATTACAAATAAATTTTTTTTATCGCTTAAGTTTGTTTGGCATCAGCGAAATGAAAATGGATTGATGAAATGTAAGGATTAACAAAATTCACAAAAACTTCAAAAGCATTTTTCTCAAAACTACTCAAAAGGCTTATAAGCCTTTCCGGTTCGCAGCTCCTTATACGTAAATCATTTTATTAGAAGTACATAAGTAAAATAATGTATATATGTGCTGAAAAGGAGGAAATATCATCGACCACGCATAAGACGCATAATATGTTCATTCCAATCAGCAGACCGCCAGCTGGTATTGATGACCGCGCATGTTGGTATGGTGAGCGAAACCCCGCACCCATCTCGCTTACTACCGCACCACTTGGCAAGTTTTCAACGCATGCAGACATACATATATATTGATGAGCTCCGATTGATAGATTCGCCTATCTTAACAAACGGATTGCAATCTTTGGAGCACAGACATCAGGTGGGAATGCTGTCCTTGTTCTACCAGTATTTTAATGGAAGATGCTCTGAGAAATTAGCATTATTGATCCCTTCGGCACCGGTGCATAGTAGGGAATCACGCCAAACGCGTGCCCAACATTTGCGCACGGTTGACATTTGTCACGTGAGAACGGGTCGCTTCTACGACTCGTACTTGTGTTCAATAGCTCAGCTCGGATGAGGACCCTCCACACAGCATTTCCAAAGATGGTACAGTCCTTGAGGGAATTTATTTCCCTCAGAGCCTGTAAAAAAAGCCAGTACTGTAAAAAAAAAAAATAATATTTACTTTTTTCCTGATTTATCGACAAAACATTTTTTTGTTGGGTTCGATAAATACTTATTTCAATTATTTCATCCAATACATAAATTTATTGCTCAAGAACACCTAAAATATGGACTCTGCATTACATAACATTGAACAATCCTTTCAGAGCGATAGTAACATTAATTTGAAGCAAATTCGGTGGGGTCGAGAGAACTAAAAAAAAATTGTAATAGGACCACGTAAAAAAAAAAAAATGTAAAACCTCTCAGTGAAGTAGGTACTCATAGTGGTGAACGCACTTGACTGGTTAGGAGCTAATTTCCTACCGCAGTGTAGAGTGCAGGAATATGGGAATAGATTCGTCCAGATGATGCGAGGCTGGCATACGAGTATTGTTAAGATTATTGTATATACATAATTATAAATAAACAAACAAATATTAAACTGACACCTCTCAGTGAAGTAGGTTGTCATAGTGGTGAACGCACTTGACTGGTTGGGAGCTAATTTCCTACCGCAGTGTAGAGTGCAGGAATATGGGAATAGATTCGTCCAGATGATGCGAGGCTGGCATACGAGTATTGTTAAGATTATTGTATATACATAATTATAAATAAACAAACAAATATTAAACTGACACCTCTCAGTGAAGTAGGTTGTCATAGTGGTGAACGCACTTGACTGGTTGGGAGCTAATTTCCTACCGCAGTGTAGAGTGCAGGAATATGGGAATAGATTCGTGGCTGGCATACGAGTATTGTTAAGATTATTGTATATACATAATTATAAATAAACAAACAAATATTAAACTGACACCTCTCACCTCAGACGACGTCAGAAACGGTGGTTAAACTGCCACAGGATTTATCACAAAACTTGCGAATATCTATTTACTGACAGATATCACGGGTATTAGAAGGCACTTTGTTTTAATAAATGGTTTAGTTTGTCGAATCTTTACCGCTCAAAAAACACTAAAAACTCTCAAATGATATAGTAATATCTCGATAATGGTCAATAGCAATTTTTGAAATAAATAACATGTGGGAAAAGTAGAGAAAGGTGTTAGATAAGTAGTAGAGCCAAAGCGTCTCAATGGGTGTATGAAGGACTGAATTGTCATTTTTCTTTTAAATGTTGGCTTTGATAATAATACAGATTTAGGGTGACCATAATTGATTTTATTTATTTATTTACACTCCATTAAAAAAAAACCATCACATGTATTTATTATATACGCATTTCTTTATTTTTTATGGGCGAATTTTTTCCCTGGTGGCAATTTCTACCAACAAACCTGTGTCGGACGTGTTCGCCTCTCCCGCAGTGTATATGTTTTGACATATATGTATTTGAAATATAATTATTGTATTGTAGTTGCATAAACTTTGACTATTTTGTAATAGAGTTGGGTCATATGGAGAATAAATGTTATTTTGCTGTCCGCAAATGACATTTATTCTCCTTCTGACATAAAGCTGGGTGATACGTAACTCAATCTTATCAATATTACTCAATAATATTATCTTTTTTTTTATTACTCAATTTTAAATGCTTTTTTTCCTCATAGCACCAACCAGTACCTATCAAACACATATACATAATTGTTTACTCTAAAATATTTGTTTTTCTCATCTCTTCATAAGTACGTTCATAAGTTTTTTTCTGAACTATTCTTCACATCTCTTTATACTTAGTTATTATACTTTTTCTGGATATATTATATTACCATACTTTATCAATACTAGCTTTTATTAGATATTTACTATACCTTTTGATGAAAAAAAAAGATCATTAGGTTTAAGTGAGTATTTTGTAGAATCCAAAATTAACTAATTAATTTATAATTTTTTTCTAGACATATTATATTACCATACTATGCCAATACTAGCTTTTTTCCCTTCTATTTTTGTAAAATGGCACGTAATATGAACTAACTATAATTTGACTGTCCTAAAATGGGATTTGTTCTCAGTTGGGCGGTCAAACTGTCATACATTTTATTATTTAATGATGTGTTTCAAATAAAATAAATAAAAAAGATGGGAATCGCAGGGGATCTCTCATCACTTGAGCGAAAAGAGAGCCCATATTGAGATAATAATTAAAAAAGTGTTTGGTGACCAGATCTGAATAGCCAGGTACTTCCCAACCTTCCTATTCTCATTTCCCTCCTCTCACCATTTGGGGGATGCAATGTCCCACTGGCTTTGGACAATGGTAAGTTTCGTGCGGTATTCACAAAAAAACAGTTGTTCATCTTCTCCATGTTTGGTGACCCCACGGCCAACATGTGTGGGTCGTGTTATCTGTACCGAAGCGATGTGGGATATAAATAGAGAAATGTAAACAGTAGATAAGCGCACTGTACTGGAGATTAGCCACAACTTAACTGTGTCAAAATCACTGTTATAATTACTTTTCTGTATTATTATTCTCTATAAATACATAAATAATTTCTTCGAAATATTGGTATTCACTTTGTGGCGTCATTATTAATAAATACATAAAATATTACTTTCAACACTTTATTAATATACGTATAACAACATGTTTCGAAAGCAATGAAAGGATTTTTTACGTAGGAAAGACTTGTAGAAATTTCAGTATTAGAGTTAAGGAACACCTGAGGTGTTTAAATGATAACAACTATTTTGAATTTGCCAATCATATTTTAGAAACCAATCATTCGTTTGATATAAATAAAGGTTTAAAAGTTTTACGTACAAATACAACCGCTTTACAATTAGACAAATATTAAATTTTAGAAATCAGGAAAAGCATTAATAGTGAATTAAATTTAATTAACAATCAAATATTTTCTGAAAATAGCTATCTCTTGAATTTATTTTATATTAATATTAATAATAAAAATAAGTTCTTTTTTAAATACAAATGTAAATTTGTTGTTCTATGGTTTATAATATTTTTTTATTAACATTTTCATTAATTACTTACATACAAAAATAAATAAACAATTAATTAATATAAAATTATTTATTACATCAATTTTTGTTAATATTTATTATTTTCCTATTCCTACATTATTGTGTTCTATATTTGATCATTTGTCTATTACTTGACATTATTATTTTTTAGTATTCTATATATATTCCTGATGAAGAAAGCATTGTTTTCGAAACGTGTTGATATGTGTATATTAATAAAGTGGTGAATACAAAGTAATTTTTAATTAATTTATAATTTCCAAAATATTATTTGGTGATATAATATTCACTTCCATTATGATG
>JAHDVE020004139.1:0-16472 GCA_022606495.2 Halesus radiatus
AAGGACAACAAGCACATTTTAATGAAATATAATATCTTCTCTTGAATTTCTGATTAAACCCCCAGTTAAAAGACCACGAACCGCCACTGTACAGAGTTATGTATGTAATAATATCTCCAGTGCAGTGTTTGGTTTCTCCCAGAAAGCGCCAAACAGAGATGGATTTGCATTCACTTTGACTATTTTTTAAACATCTGTTCACTTTTTAATTGTAGAAAGTACCCGAAGGAGACTGGTTTTGTCATCAGTGCAAGCCCAAAGAGAAAACTCCACAGAAGAGAAACCGAAAGGTCTTCAACTTCAAGGAAGAGGACTCTATTAGCGAAATCGAAGACAACGACAGGTAAACATTAAGCTGTTATTAGAAATACTGTAACTTGCTTTATTTTTTCTTCTTCAATATCTTATATTATATATATGACGGCTTCCATGGTTGAGTGGTTTACGATCCTCGGCTAGAATCCGGAGATCGCGAGTTCAAATCCCGAGGTGCGCAAGTAATTTAATTTGTGTTATTTCACAATTTATTCATTTTAAATAATATATAGTATATTTGTAGCACGTTCGAGAGTGGTAGATGCTTTCAGTATCACCCTGGTGAAATACCACCAATCAGAATCGAAACGTTGCTTGAAATGGCTATAACCATCTTTGGTAACCAGATCTGAATAGCCAGGAATTTTTTACCTTCCTATCTCCTTCCTCTCCCCACTACCTTCAGCCTCATAACATACACCAATTTGGGATGCCATAGTCTCGCTGGCTCCAAACGGTTGGGAGCAGTTGCAGTTGTGCGATACTCACATAAAACAAAAAAGCTGTGTTTATTATACCTTATAGTGTTTTAGAAATATTCTTTTTTTTTTTTTTTTTCATTTTCGGTATTTTGTATTGTAGTTACGGTATACGTATTGCTTACAATGAAAGATGTTTCACATATAATCATTTATTGATACACCATAACAATCTAATAATAATCATTTTTTCAATTTATTTTTTATAACTTATTGAAGTTTGTAAACCTCATTGTAATATTTAATCATTGAAGAAGATAATATTAACACATCCACAAGTGGTTACCCCGGATAGGTAGAGGTCCTGGGTTCGAGTCCCAGATGCGACTGAAATCTTTTTAATTTCTGTTGTTGTTTCGGTTTCGTGGTTCATTTGGGATGTATTAATATTATCTTCTTCAATGATTAAATATTACAATGAGGTTTACAAACTTTAATAAGTTATAAAAAATAAATTGAATATTTCTTTCCAGCCTTGTAAAATAAGTCAATAGATGTCTCATATAAATAAAAATCGGGTATGTATATCCGAGACTCTATTCCGATTGCAATTGTGTTCGGGATGAAACTTTGCAATCATCATAAGGATAGCAGCCAATAATATGGGATTTATAAAAATGGAGGATAATATTAACAAGTCTTGAACTTAAAGTATGATATCGGTGTAAATGGCGTAAATTGAACTGGTCTCATTAGCTAAGTTGGTTAAGCGGTTACCACGGATAGGTAGAGGTCCTGGGTTTGAGTCCTAGATGCGACTGAAATCTTTTTAATTTCTGTTGTTTTTTCGGTTTCGTGGTTCATTTGGGATGTGTTAATATTATCTTCTTCAATGATTAAATAATAATTTAATTATGCAGGGAGAGCTGTGCTTCCAGAAACATGATAGAACAGAATAAAATGCCCAGAGAATTCAACTCAGTTGCAGCTGATATTCCAATGTTGCTTGGCTACAATATAATGCTTTATGTTCTATTTCTCATTCGCCTCACAATGTTGCCCAATCGTGTGTCGAAATAGTTCCCCTGTAATGTGCTCCGCACAGACTCTTGTGAAGTGTCACAAAATTCATTCATCACATGAAATATGCAAAAATCATTAAATCTGTACAAAAAAATTCCTAAGAAATGTGGATTAAATACCTTACTCCAATTTTATTACCTTGCAAGAAAGAAGACAGTCTACTGACTTAATATACTTATTCAAAATAATTCACAACAAACTCGAAACCACTCATTGTTTTAGTAGTATTCACATAAAAGATCCCAACAGACGCTATTTAAGGATTCAATAACAACAATATTGCCTATTTCAACCCAATGTCTCGGATGTGTAGATTGTACAATGATATAGAATACGACGATATAGACATCTTTTTAAACAGCTTTGCATATTTTAAAAAGCAAATCAGCCATTTTCTACCGCGTCATGGAAAATAGTGGTGTTATTAGAAATGTTATAACATACTTTATATGTATTTTTTTTTTCTTCTCTTTCTGTATGTTATATTATGTTTTATGTTCTGTTTCCCTTATTTCTTTTTTATTATTTAGCATTTCTACCGAGTACTACGAAGTCTACTGAACCAGAAACAACGCATCCTGTGAACATTTTTAACTGGATTTCTCGAACACTTGAACACATGCCAATGTTAATTTTAAAAATATGGTCATGTTAATACAAAGTATATATATATATATATTTTTTTTTACAATAACTCCACACAGGAGGCCCCGAGGGAAATAATTTCCCTTAAGGCCCATATCATCTTTGGGGATACTGTGTGGAGGGTCTTTTAGAGAATAAGAAGAAGTGAACCTGGGTCTTGAAGAGACCCATGTTGTAGGAGGGAGGAAATACAGGCCGTCAGATCATTCCACAGCTGAGCTCTTGAACACTAGAACGAGTCGTAGAAGCGACCTGTTCTCATGTGACAAATGTTGGGCACGCTTTTGTCGTGTTTCCCGACTGCGCCGTCCCGAAGAGATCAATGACGCTAGTTCCTCAGACCATCTTGCATTAAAATACCGGTAGAACAAAGACAGCATTCCCACCTGATGTCTCTGCTCCAAAGATTGCAATCCGTTTTTTAAGATAGACGAATCTATCAAACGTACTGCCCATTTCTACACAGTCAAGGGGTTTTTTTTTTTTTTTTAGATAATTTAGGGCACCCGTCCAGAGGTGGCTGCCAAATTCTACAGTGGGGCGCAATAGCGATTTTTACAGGGTCAGCAGTTATGTACTATTAAAGTATCTGCGGGCTCTGTACAATACACGCAGCTTCTGTTCCAAAACAATAATTAAACTTATTGTTTCTGAAATACATACAACATGACTCCTAGAAAAAACAAAGTAACTACATTACCAAACTCCATAAATATCAAAGAATCATAATCTGTAAGTGGAGTAATGAGAAACTGTATGTAAAAGTTTTCAGTTGAATTTCGAAGTCCCTTTACCTTGCAAGTAAAATAGTTAATAAATGCGGAATTTTATTGAAAAAGAACATACTCTATCTACCCTTCACTTAACTGGAACTTCATCACTAACTAACTAATCATCACACCTTTTCGCCGCAGGGGTAGGCAGAAAGGACGGACCGCCAAACAACTCGATCTTGCCATACACTTCTTGCTTCATTCACATTCATACATGATACTATTATTCCGACTTCTGACATGGCCCGAATCAAGTATTTGATTCACTTAATCGTGCCATGTCTTCCTTGGGCTTCCCCGGCTTCTTCCACTCACGTTAGCATCATATATTCTTCTTACACTTCTTTTGCACCCTTGAGGTGATTTTTCACAAAAACGGCGCTATACAAATCATCCAATTATTATTATTATTCTTTCTTTTGTTCATTCACTCCACATGCCCAAACCATCTAAGCGTCCCTTTCTTAATCTTACTCATTATGCTAACATCAGCCTTGCTTTCTCTACGAATCTCGACACTTTTCACACGATCATACATGGTTTTACCACACATTCGCCTCAGATCTCATTTCTACGGCATTCCTTTTACTTTCATCCTTCCTCTGCCAATTCCATGCCTCACTGCCATACATCAGGGTTGGTATCAGCACTCCATTGTGGACTGCTAGCTTCGCTTAACAACTTTTTGTTAGCGCTAACTGCGTTCAGTCCTCCGTTAATGAAGTTTTCTGCGTTAACCCTTCTTTCAATATCAGTCTTTCCATCTCTCGTAAACATACTTTCCAAATATTCATCATTCACCACTATATTGCACACTTTATCGCAGTTTTAAAAATGAACATAAAATGTATGGTTATGTTCTAGTTCGGAAGGCAGCGTGAGCGTGGCACTCTGCACGGGCTGCAAGTCTGGCGGGGCGTTGGTGCAGTGCTCCGTGTGTGCCGACGGCTGGCATTCGGAATGCTTACCCGCACTGCCGCAGCGCCGCCAGCCCTTCTCCTGTCCCGCCTGTGCCAAGTCCAAGCACAAGGCCAGCCACAGAGGTGAGTCGCACTAAACTCGCAGCAGTATTAAAGTACTGAAGGCAGCGCCTATGCTACCGCATTTCTGGAATATATTCTATATTATAGAAAATGTTGTCCCGATTAGATTTATTCATTTTACATTTTCCTCATTTTTACACATTTTTTCTTCATTCCTTTGAAAAACGTAAAATTGAGGTTTTACTGTATTTATTAACAAACAAAAAAACTGAATCCTAATTAGAGTATTAATGAAAAATTTAATTTAGTCCGAAAAAAAAGTTTCTTGTGATTGCTTCTATGTATGCAATTTGCAATGTCGGGGGAATTTCATTTATAAGTGAGTGATGCAGCAGTGGTGTATGTGTTGTGTGTTATATGATATATTTATCTGTAGAAGTGGAGCGCGGAGTGCGCCGCTGTGCAGCCAGTGCCATGACCAACCTCAACCACTATGCTAAGATGCTAAAGAACACGCCACGCCACCAAAGCGGTTCGTTCTCATGCCCATTAGCCAGTATTACCAGCCAACCAAGCAACCTACCAACATCATCTTTCAGCCACCTCATCTGCTTGTCTCTGACCACTTCTCAACCTTCTCCATCTCCATCCCCTCCTCACACCCTTCAGGCTCACAACGTATCCCAATTGGGGATGCCATAATCGCACTGGCTCTAGACAGTGGAGAGCAGCTTGGACTCTGATGCGGTATTCACATTAAAGTGATTTATAGTACCAGGTCTTGTAATTGAGAGTATCTCCTGTCCTATCTTCCTGTTCCTCTCCCCGCTTTCTTCTTATTTTGTTTTTTCTAATAAAACATCTGTACTTAACCGCTGTTAGCACAAGAAACTTTGTTGGCTTATCTTTTGTTAAATTTCCTCTGTATATAAATTTGTATTAAAAGCTGTTTGTTTCTTACAAATAAATAAGGCATAACTCACATTCAAAAGTACAAATCAATCCGTATAGTCTCAGTTACTCCTAACACCCATTCACAGTCCTCCAGGCTGTGTCCCCCGGAACACACATTCTGACTCTTGGCCTCACCTGACATACACAACATAAAATGAGATAAACAAGAGCTACAGAATAACAACAGCACATACGTAAGTCAAAGCCTGAAGAAGGTTTTGGCAGCATGATTTTAGATATACTAAATGATAATTTTCGAAGTTTGTTTTCTTAAAGCCTTACAAAAATCATTTAGACTGGTACAAAAAATTTCAAGGCCCCTGCTTGAGTTAACAAGTCTCGTGATCAGCGATTCCATTCCGCTGTGATTTCCTGGCTCATTCTGTTTACTCCTTCAATATTTTCTCCAGACTCCTTTCCTCATCCATCTAATGTGCAACATATCCCCAGCATCCCTTTCTCTTTCCTATTATTTACACTACTGAAAAAACTGTAAGCCCGGTGAACAGTTTTCTCGATCTCATTTCTAATTTGGTAATGGTTTTTACTTGTCGATTATCATTGCATCATTATTCCCAAACATCATTTAATACTGCCTCTGGCTTCAATGGTTTTGGTACTTACTTAACTTATCTTCATGATGTTGTATTATTAAATAATAATATCGGAAACCTTCTTAAAATTGATACCCCTTTCACTCATAAACTTGTGATTAATTATTTTATTTAATTGTAAAAATAATGATCATTGTTAAATCGCTTAAAATTGCATGTTTCCATTGTTTTCCAACACTTAACGTAAAATAAGCATCTTTAATAAGTCATCTTTTTTTTGAGTTCTATTATTGGTTATATTGTTGTCATAAATCTACTGCATTTAATTAAATATTATAAAAAATATAGTAAACAAAATTACCTACTGTAATACTTACTGATACAGTAGAACCCCGTTAATTCGAAATCCACGGGACATCGATAACATTTCGAATGAACGAATTCCCAAGTAATTCAGAATTGAAGAAAAAATTATTTAAAATTCGCCAAAGTCGAGTTCTGCTGCCGCCCCTTCAAATTCACCTGGGTATTCCCGAGTAAATTCATAATTCCCTAGTAAATCCAATTTTCCGGCCGATAGCTGGCACGGTCGGGCCTTCATATTCAGTTATTCAAAGTAAATTCGTAAAAACTACTACATATTTCCATGTAAATCGAATTTTCGCATCCGAAAACCGTCATACACAGCACTTCAATTTTCTATATTCAAAGAAAATTCATAAAAATACAATGTAACATATTAATCTAAAAAACGAGGCCTATTACTGGCACAATCGGCATATCAGAAGCAGAATTACGAAATAATACGAATTAGGACAATGTATAATGTATATCTGCGTAAATCCAGTTTTTAATAATAATAATAAGAGTAAATTTCTATAGCGCAGTTTTGTGAAGGTTCACCTCAAGTGCGCTTTTGCCAATCTCCAAGGCCTGCCTGTCAGATTCAAATTTATGATATTCTGTGTCATGTTTTTGTGCAAATCAAATTACACAGACAAATTTTCGTGCGCAGACCAAAATATATCTTATTAACGAATTTAAAATCAAAAAAACATTTTGTATGAAAAAAAAAATTTTTTGTGTTTTTTTTTTTTAATTAACGGGGTTCTACAATACACAAATAAAGAGGCTTTTGTAGGTACTATTGTGTTCTTCAACTTTTACGAGCCAAATCCTTCCTCATAACATAGGATTTAATTCTTTCTTGCCTGCTATATGAGGTGCAGTTTCCACAGAAATTTTAAGAAGACTGAATATTGCAGCAACTTTGTTTTAAAACACCAAGTTTATTGCCATCATCAACCGGTTCCGGGAAAACTATCCTCTGTCGAAACAAAAATATCAACAAAATTAATTAGTAGGTATTCATTAATTACGGCAAGCCACTATGTAACTGTTTTTTTTACGAACTTACAATATTTACTTCGGTTATACTTACGTTTTTATTTTCTATAGATTCCGAAGACAGCATCGAAGAAAATTTGGTGGTGAAATCGAAAAGGAAACGCCAGTCCAAGGAATCTTCGCCCATTGAACAAATTAATGGAAACTCCAAGAAACCCCGTCGAGCCAATTCAGTAATACGTAAGTGTTAATTTTACATCACCATAAAAACAATCTTGAAAATGATATCACATACCATTTTTGTGAAAATCACCCCTAACCTAAAACTCTTTTCCCTGCTTAATAATCCAAAGCAAATACCGTAGAAATATGACAATGGCACCAGCTCCTGACATTTCCCTTGCATTAAGATGGCAACATGCTACACTAGCTCCTCTGGCGGCCCGCGTTGGCGGAATTGCGTTTTTCCATACATTTTAATAGATTTTCTGTGAAATATATTCTTAACCCTTTATTGGCTCTTTATTGTCAATCTAATTTATTACTTTAAATAATAAGCACACATGTGTTTTAAAATTTGTTTTTAAAAATTCATTACCGATGTCTTCAAGTACCTTTTCAACATCCAGAACATCAATGGGACTCGATATATCGCCGAAACTTATCTTCATAGTGTATGATACGGGCGGCCGTATTAATATTTCAAGGAAAACACTAAAAACATACTGGAGTAGAGCTCTTCAACTGTGGTGCGGATGCTGATTGCTGACGTGTGTTACTGGATACATGAAATATTGACACACACTTGTAACAAAAAATTTTCTCTCATATTTAAAAAAAAAACTTAAGTTCGAGTTCGCACCGCACAGAATATTATTAGCAGCACCTGACGGCCAAATAATTCATTAATTTATAAATGAGCCTTTCTGAATTAAATAATTAAATGGTGGTTTGAAAATCTCAAAATACTTTTAAAAAGTGGAGAAAAATAATAGCCATCTTCTCCCATAGATGTTTAATAAACTTAACCAAACTTTTTTAATCTGCATTTTTTTTTTTTAATTTTCAGTAATGACATTCAAACTTAAATATCAGTATATTTCGTTTTTCTTTTTTTCTAACGTTTGTTTTCATAGTTAAAATATTGTTCAAAGTTTCAATTTTTCAAAGCCCGCCAAAATGCTCAAAATCTATGGCCGGTCGGTTTGATCAGTTTTGAGGTTAGAATATCAAATGTCAAAACGAGGATGAGCTTTACCATACATAGTTTTATATTCTATTTATAGTAAACCATAACTAAACATAAGTAATAAAATTATGTACCTTTTTAGAATCTTTAACCCAAAGAATAATAATAGTATTGAGCATTAATATTATCTCAATAACCATATTAATAATTGATTTGCTCATGAATACTCTAATTTATTACACTAATAATAGCTTTTTTTATATTGAACAATAATTATACTTAAAGTCTCCCAAATTAAGTTAAAAAATCGCCAAATTTAAAAAAATACATATTTAAAATACAAAACAAAAGTGAAAAATAAAAATGTTCATAGTAATCCAAAATCTGAATGCGCATGTGACATCAGATGTTCCAAATGTAATGGTACCAACATGACAAGGTGTTTTGACAAGATGATTTTGATTCACTTTTAAATAATGATTTATAAATTGTTCATATAATTATATATAATAAAAGTTATATATTCAAAATCAGTATTTGCTGGTCCATATGAATACATATTTTTAAAGCCATTATACTTTTCACTGGAGTTCCTTATTATGATTTATGCGTAAAATCATATGTAGTGTACGTAATATTTATTTTAATTATAATTTATTCATATATTTCGCAGAAAATCTATTAATATGTATGAAAAAACCAATTCGTACAACTCGGGCCGCTAGACGGCGCTAGTGTAGCATCTTGCCGTCAAATATCAGAAGCTGGAGGTATTGTCATTTTTAGAGTATTTGATCGAAGTGACTCCTTGTCTTTGGTATATACATTAAGTACCTACCCAAATTTATTACAATATGTTATCTTATTTTTTTTCAATAATGTAGTAGATAAAATATTTACACATTATTTCCGGATTCAGTTCACTCGGATTACGTTGTAAGACGCTGCGCGGCGGACGCCCTAAACAATATACATCACTACACCAAACTGCTGAATCGAAAATTCCACGATGACTGTGGTTTGTTCTCATCCGAAATTCTATTAAATATTACTCTATGTTATGTGCTTCTTCCTTTTGTTAATGTTATTATTTCCTTTTCAGTAGGATGAAAGGGATTATTCTTTATTTTCAGTTATGCGCGTCTTTGTAATCTGGACCTTGTGCATGAAATTATTGTTTTTTTTTACTGAATGCAAATTATTATTTTTAACTGGCAATAATATGCATATATTTATATGAGAGTTAATTTTTATTTTATGGTATTGGTGCAACAATTTTGACTCTGATGCATCTTGTGTTGTTCAAGTTTTGAGAATATTTCTGGTTATTGTAATCGTCGATTATTTGAGTTATCCAAAAAATATGTATAATCAAATTACAAACGAGGCAATCTTAACGGTCAGCACCAAAAAATATGTATAATCAAATTACAAACGAGGCAATCTTAACGGTCAGCACCCAAAAATCTGTATAATCAAATTACAAACGAGGCAATCTTAACGGTCAGCACCCAAAAATATGTATAATCAAATTACAAACGAGGCAATCTTAACGGTCAGCACCAAAAAATATGTATAATCAAATTACAAACGAGGCAATCTTAACGGTCAGCACCCAAAAATATGTATAATCAAATTACAAACGAGGCAATCTTAACGGTCAGCACCCAAAAATATGTATAATCAAATTACAAACGAGGCAATCTTAACGGTCAGCACCCAAAAATATGCATTTTGTTGTTCTGCTAACGCAAGAAATACTATGAATGATTCATTTATAATTCTATATTCATCTACGAGTATAATATTATAATTCGTATTTCAAAACCTTTTCGCAACATAAAGATTCCATACTTCCTTTACACCGCGTATATCCGCCCTCACTTAGAATATTGCACGCCGATATACCAAGCCCATATTGAAAGAATCGAAAGCATTCAACGTAAATTCTTTAAGCATATATATTACAAATTTAATTTACACTTTGCAAATAATACCGAATCCTTAAAATTCCATAACTCCATCACGCTTCAAATGCTAATATTTTATCAAATCTTGTTATTTAAAATTATGAATAATGGTCTGGACTCGCCAGAGCTCATTAACTTTATAAACATTCACATACCGTCAAGACCAACCCGACAAAACTATATTTTTTATTTGCCCGAATGCAGGACCAATCTTAGGATAAATTCTCCAATTCCCCTTATTTGTGCGCAATATAATGCACAATTTCACAATTTCGACATTCTTCACAATACCCTTTCAAAATATCGAACCGAAGTAATACGTACAATCACAAATTGGTGCACGAGTATAAAATGTATCGAGAGCATCTCCTGTCTCGATCCTATCTTCCTCTTCATCTCCCCCCTTCCTTATATTTTGTTTTTTCTTTATCTTGTTAGCTTCATAAATAAAATATCTGTATTTAACCACTTTTAGCACAATAAACTTCGTTGGCTTTCCTTTTGTCAAACTTCCTTTGTATATATATTTGTATTGAAAGCTGTTTATTTCTTACAAATAAATAAAAATTTGTATATTCTGTACGGGGGTAGTTAAGGTTACAAAATAATAAAAAAAAACTTCAAACTGTAATTGTTTTAATTCTATATGAAATGCGTGCTGGAATTTTAGGTAAAACATTCAAAATTGCCTTCTCTGGTTTTCAAACTGTACCTATTTTCGTACATTTTGGTATGTATTTCACAAAGATTACAGTTTGCGGGTTTTTTTGTCTTTTGAAACCTCATACATTTTTCTTAACTACCTGTGTAGAATTTACATCTAAATCATTTGTAGTATTACTTGAGTTAGCAAACTACGAAGTGATGTTTAGGCCATTTTGGCATCAGTTCTATTTGTGCGAATTATTGTCTAGTTTCCATAATCCTATACATATATACATAATTTTTCATTGAAGAATCTGTCACCGAAGTAAGAATTGTTGCATCAATATTAATTTAATAATTATTAGTATCACCAGGTTTTTTATTTCATGTATTATTTTATTTTTAAATTCCGTTTAAATGTTGCATGTTTTGTCTATGTTAAAAATGGTTACGTATATTATCTCAAATTTTCTCTCCTTTGAACTGCATAACATGTTAGGCATATACGAGCGCAGTGTGCTTCTATAGATTAAATTAATTACATATTCAAAACAAATGTATGTATAACACAGTAATTACCATGGGAGTCATTATCCAGAATGAAGGGTCGAGTTTTGATTAACCTTTTAGCATATTTACAATTGACCTAATGTACTGATTCTTTTGCCGAAGCACTCGTAGACGCTTATTCTATATTATCATTGCATTTACAAACTGTTTTTGCTGTGTTAATACTTACCAATGGTGAATGTTTATCAAGTAATTGTGGTAAGTAAAAAAGCAGTAGGTACATATAATATATTACTGTGTTTATAATTTAAACAAGTTATTTTCCTTATTAATTGTTATTGTGTTTAATTTGTAGAACTCTATTAATTTTGTAAAAATCTAAATAGATCTTTATTTTTTTATTGTATTGAAGTTTAATTTGTAGAACTCCATTTAAATTTAAAGTTGTTAAAATTTAAAAAATAGCTATATGTAATTTAACAATTAATAACAACTAACTAACCTTCACGGTATTTATCCGCAGGGGGTAGGCAGAGAGGACGGACCGCCAAAAAACTTGATATTGGCATACACTTCTTGCTTAATTCACATTCATACATCGTCTCATACATTCTCTTGATTGACATTGTTTGATCCACGTGATCGTGCCATGACTTCCTCGGGCGTCCCCGGCTTTTTCCATTCACATTCGTGTCATATTTTCTCCTTACACTGCTTTCTTCGTTTATTCACTCTACATGCCCAAACCATCTAAGCGTCCCTTTCTTAATCTTACACATTACGCTTACATCAGCCTTGCATTTTTTTAATTTAAAAAACTTTAAATAAAAATGCAGTACTACAAATTAAATTTACACTGACTATCATAGAGTGAAAAGACAGTGCAGCGGAAGAATGTATCTCAAGATGGTATATAAAAACACATCATGTTAGCAAATGTAAGTATAAACGCAGTAACTTTAACGTAGGAACTGTTTTTTTACTTGCAGAAATGAGGCTACTGCGTTTTTGCTTACCAACAGTAATGAAATTGCGATAACATCAAATAAAATCATCTCTTTTTAATACTAAAAACCAGTAATATTAAATTATGTCTTATGTAAAACATAAGAAATTTGATACTTAATAACTTCCCATACTCAATGACCCATTTTTGCTAATTTTGGTAATTACTGTGTTTTTACTTTACTGTTTTGCGTTACTCCCAAATAGTTTTATCATCCATCGACTGCATCCTAAATTCAAATATAGCGTTGAATATTATTTATTCACACCAAAGCATTCTAATAATGTTTTGGTTATTTTGTTAGAATCAGAGAGCAGCGAAGAGCCGGTCCTCTCCGCCAAGGGGCAGAAGAAGCGCGCCTCGAAGGAGTCGACACAATTCACCAACGGACTGACCAATGGCAAAACACACACCAAGAAGTCCAAACATGCTCCTGAGGACACCTCCACTCCGAGAAGACGGTCCGCCCCTAATGCCACTCGTTTATTAATCGGTGAGTACATTCAAATCGACGATCTCCTTAGCTTAGTGGTAGGCAGTATGTATAGGTTGGATTCCTGCTGCAGTGCATTTGCACAATGCTACGGTATTTTTTATTTCATGAAGGTCTAGGTTGATATGTTGAGTGATAAGAAATCACAGACTAAAAACGTTTTCTTAAGGGGACAAGCTCCTGATGACAGATCGAGACAATGATCTGTTATCAGATTCCAGTTAACAAAAACCAATTGATTTAATAATTTAATAAACGAATTAAAAAATTACTCTGTATTCACCACTTTATTAATATACACAGATATCAACATGTTTCGAAAGCGAATATATAGTATTATATATATATTCCTGATGAAGAAAGCATTGCTCTCGAAACATGTTGATATCTGTGTATATTAATTAAGTGGTGAATGCGAAGTATTTTTAAAAATTAATTTATTAATAATGACTCCACAAAGTGAATACCAATCTTTTGAAGAAATTATATTAATAATTTACCTTTAACCAAGGAAAATAATATGGTGATCTTTATAAAATGGTTTAACCCTTTGCCCCCCGACGGCACAAATATGTATGCATCTATAAAATTCCGTGTATCTTCTATTCCAAGAACAATTTTTGACATTTTTACATTGTTGTCAAGTTCATCATTATTGAACTTTCTTTTGTAGGTCAGCCAATTTTTAAGTTATTTTAGTGATTATTTTAAAACAAAAGTATTGTGATAATGGATTCAGGTATGTGTGCTTTTCTATATTATTACGCAATGAGCATTCCACTTGACACCAGGTATGTGTGCTTTTCTATATTATTACGTAATGAGCATTCCACTTGACACCAGGTATGTGTGCTTTTCTATATTATTACGCAATGAGCATTCCACTTGACACCAGGTATGTGTGCTTTTCTATATTATTACGCAATGAGGATTCCACTTGACACCAGGTATGTGTGCTTTTCTATATTATTACGCAATGAGCATTCCACTTGACACCAGGTATGTGTGCTTTTCTATATTATTACGCAATTAGCATTCCACTTGACACATGTATATTTCGTGTTTTTATATACTTGCTGTTATTTATTTTTATAACTGGTACTATTTTGTACCGTCAGTGAATTGGGTATGTAATTTTGTAGGACTTTCTGAGGATGATATTGAGATGCTGCTGTTGGAAGATCTTCCAAATATTGATGTCCCGTCGGAGACGGAGTCTGAAGATGAAGATTATGAACCACGTGGGCTTCAAACTACAGGTTGTAGTGAAGTTTTTCTAAGGAAATCCGTTCAGAATATCTTGGGACTGACCAAAAAGATGTGGGGTTCTGGGAGAATAATAACGTTGATAACTATTTTACGTCTTACACTCAGTTGAAAGATTAAAAAGAGAAAACATCTTGGCCTGTGGTACAATCAGGGTAAAACGAAAGGATTTGCCAACAAATATTTGACCTGTCAGTGGCCAAGTTGGTAGGTTGGGAATGGAGAGGGTCCAGGGGGGAATGAACATGTTGGGAAATGCAAAAATAACGACAAATATGTTCTGATTTCCTATGCAAGAACGATTCTATGTATGTACTCATGTCTGTCTTCTACTCAATTTCTTATTAGTTCCTAAACCAGAAAGTCAAGTCTGTGGAAAATGGGATTATGTGGTTCTCTGTAATGCTGAAAAACAACATACTGTACTGGTAGTGTGGTGCAGCAGCAAAGCAGTGCAGAAAATGTGTGCTCAATTGCGTATTCCGTGTGCGGATTCTGTCTGAGACCTCAAAAATCGTGTTTCTTTCTTTGACAACCAATATTTTGGCACCACAAATCACCCAAAGGTTCAATTTTTGGGTTCTGTCGGAGAAGGTTGGGTGGAAATTTAGATAAGGAATCCTGGCTTATAGCTTGCTCATAAGCAAAATACCATGTGCAGACGCAGGTCTCTTCCCACGCGCAGAATGGGCGGGACTTATTAGTATTTCGCCTCTCGTAGGTGACAGTTCTGCGCTGAAACACTAATAAGCCCATTTTACACGTATAGCATTTGGAGAGGTAGCAATCAGAAAGTGAGGCAACCGGTGAATCAACTGTTCATGTATTATCTTCAACTCCCAAAGAGGAGAAAATTATTGTTGATGATTTTCATAAGGAGCAATACACTCTGAGAAAAAAATCCGACATTAAAAAAACTTCAGGTGGTCTCAAATGATTGCATAATTGTAAGAACTTCTCATAAAACTAGGTTTTGGTTTGAAAAAGTGTCAATTAAATATTCTTGTATTTTGATATCTCTTTCAAAATAAAGAGCGAAGCAGTTCCATTATATATGAAGAAAACAATGAAAAATTGCCAATTCTCTGATATGGATATTGTAGTTTTCAAATGGAAAGATAATAAAATAGTTCACTTGACTATAATGGGAGTGAGCTAACAGAAGTAAAAAGAACCCAAAAAAACTGATCCAACTTGGCGTTTCCCTGTCGAGCAATAATCGAAAATTACAACAGGCTTATAGGTGGGTTGACATGCTGATAGTCTACCAGAACTATATTGCGTTAACAGAAAATCAAAGCGAATAAAAGAATCTCGATTGACACTAATTGCAGGCCCTTCAAAACATTGACAGAATGAATATTCAGTTAAAGATGTTAGTTTGGAAAACACATTTGTCGATATCGATAATTGTGAATAAACGTGGAAGATGTGAGATTCAGTCCAAGTCGAGTTCTACGTGCGGCCGCGGCCACTGTAAAATATTTCTCTGTTTGAATTGTTTCAATGAAGAAAAAAATAGTGTCGATGACTTTCGTAATGTAAACCAATCTGTCACATTTGTAATCTTTAAAAAATAAACAATTAAACACACATTATGAAATAAATTATTATTTATTGCCTGTTGGTATAAAAATGTACCGGATGAATTTACCATATAAGGAGTTTCATAATACTTTTGGTGGGTTAAAACACAACTTATTTTCGTAAGTTAGATAGATCGGATATAGGGCAAATACAATAGTCACAGTATATAGTTTAACACGGTATAGGCACAATTTATATCTCTAGGCAAGGATCTATACGGGATCCTTGCGGGATAATAATTGGGAATAACAAAAGTAAGATCGAGTCTCGGTACAACTGTTCCGAACTAGCCTAGGTCTGTTTGCTGTGGGCGGATTACTGTCTCTCAAGGGCTGTACAGATTGCCAAGAGAAGCGCGCCTTAGCGAGACTAGGTAGTCTTCAAGTAAAGCACTGCAATGGTAGTAGATAGCAGTCCTCAGAGGGCCAGGGTAGCCAGCTGAGGGAGGGTACTAGCCAGAGCGAGCGGACAAGAGAACTGTGCATTGTAAGGGTGAGTCTCGGCTTATAAGAGCTTTGCCCCAGGTTGGAGGCGCAAGGGGTGGTCGGCCGTCTGGTGAGGATGCGCAGAAAGCCTTCTGCGCATCTCAATGTCTTTGTTAAGCGTGAGAGTGACAGCGCCATACCGAGAGAAGGAGATAGTGTATTAGCAGTTAAAACCCGCGCGCTACAGTTTTCATTTGAAATGATTTTCAAGCTGCAAATAACAAATATTTCCCAAAAACTTTACGAAA
>JAHDVE020004140.1:0-28431 GCA_022606495.2 Halesus radiatus
ATTAACGTTTCCTTAAAACCAAACATTGTTCCGATAGAAAATAACGTTTAAGGAAAGCAGAAATAAGTGAAATTCTATCGGATGGCTTGTCATATAATTTCAATGAAATTATACTTGGTTTTACGCATAATCATTCCGCTGAAAGCTAAACAGGAATGCACTGAACACAGAGCGCGTGAAGCGAATAAAATTCCGTTTGATAGGTACCTAGACATTATTAACACTAGCTTTCCCCAGAGTGTTTACTTGACCAGCAATAACAATATACGCAACAATGTATTGTCCTGCAGCTAAGAGCTCTGTTGTAACATTTGTTTCTGTTACGAGTCGTTAAAAAGAGGAAGAGGTTATAATGGAATTATGTGCAGTTTGCCCTTACCTTCCTTCATGTCAGCGTACTTTTATCTTTGAGAGTGTATTCCAGAACTTTGATAGAAATCTTTCATGAGATTTTCAAAAATAATCAAAAACGTCAGAGTTTAATCGAACATTGATAATATATAAAAGAAAACACGCGCTGTACTTCAACACATTCATGTTTTAGCTACAGTTGAAGCCACAACTGCTTAAGCCACGCAGTAAAAATACCCCAACTATTATAAAGCTGTACTTAAGATGCAAAGAGTAATCCCGCTATCCATTCAAAATAACAGTGCCGGCATATGCTGTTTTGATTTTTCCGATCCGTCGAGCCATCTGGCCGGGATTCTGCCAGGATTGCCCGGAATGTCAGACATTCCGGCCTTATCAGAACAAATGAAAAGCTCTGATTAATGATGCTAAGTGCGCGGCGGCGAAACCGGTAGCGGACCACTGCCGGCCACTGGGTAATTTCCCCTTGGACCGGAGCACTGAACACTGGTAAAGTAATAGGTAGAAGCAGTGTTATTTATTCTCCGTCGGGTAAACGCGGCGATTTATCAAAGGTAATCCCGGGCGATTTAGATTCCGCAGAACACTTACAGATTCGGTAATTTTAATAATTCTCCCGTGTTAGCAAACATTTGAAAAGTTGGCTGGAATTCAACAAGTTACAGTTTGTTATTGAGCACTTTGTAGACAGGTTTTGGAAACAATTGAAAAGTTGGTTGGAATTCAACAAGCCACAAGTGTAAGTAGGTATGGAGGTATGTTGAACGGAGGTATGGTAAAATGGGTTCAATTTGTAAACAGAGTGCCCCGGGATCGATACTCGATATCCATACTCGACTCCTCCCATCTCCGCAGATCACAATCACTCTAGCTCGTGCTAACGAGCTGGTAATTTAACATTCTCTAACGATTTATCATTTGATGGATTACTCCATTGTATCGGTAATATATCATTTATCAGTAGGTTATACTATGTTTTCTGCGGTTTATTATTTTATAATCCACATTTCTCAAATAATACCAATATTTCGTCTCAACTCAACGTCGGTAAGATTCCATTTCGATGATATAAATGTTGTCTAAAACGCTTCTTGTAGTACGTACATTCTTTTTAAAATGGCCAAGTGTAAGAAAAGTAATATTTGCGAAGCCAGGACTTAAATCTGGGCGCTTTTACTAACTAGTAAGTAAAGGTTTGAGTACAGAAAATGTTGTGATGATGGTTTCAGTTGTACGATGTACACTGTGTACTATACAGTGTATACCCAATGATAAAACTTAATTTCCCGTGCAATACCAAGTTCCATTTTCCCAGAAAACCGATGAATGAATTTAACGTTTTCTTGCCATGTGTTAGGTTCTGAAATGATAATGTGGTTGGTTGCCATCGTAAATGGTATTTATTCAGTCCTTACTTTCCCTAACCAAACACCAGGTTTGAAAAATGGCAACACAGTGATCTGATAGTTATTTTTTAGGTTAACGACAAAAACAAAACTACTTTCATAGTATAGAAATCATTTTCTTGTTTTTCTTTATTCCCTTTAAACCTTAATCTAGCCTATATTTATATTACAATCAACATAAATCATCATTAGTATTTCGTCATTGTTTACAGTCCATTTAAGATACATGCATTCGGAGTCACACAACTTTCGCGTGGGTGTTTCGGTTGTAACATCACGTCTTGTCTTTATAAATAATAATGTTTTCAGTTTTATACCAACAAGAAACAAAACGTGTTTTCATTCAATCCGATTCTGAAACATGGATGCAAGGTGTAGATACCGTAATGCGGTGTTGACGTTGAAAAGAAAGATTACTCAGCGTTGCAAATTGTGTTTATTTCTTTATTTTTTTCATTCATCCCGCAAACCGGACAATCTAAATGCTGAATGCGTAGTAAATCCATGATTGCTCGCTTTGCGAAGCAATTCAGATGTCATTGGGCAAAATACATATCGCATAATAAGCCAATACCTCTGCTGTTATGCGGAGGAAACGGTTTTCTAGGCTTCAAATAAACGTGGCCACTGAAGTAAGGTGGTAGCTGCTGGACTACTGGCTAGTGGCAACTGCGGACATGGTCCATGGTGAATGGAGCTTTGAACTGCGGGTAGGGAGAGATTTATGGATAAATTCACGACGGGTAATACGCAACGCAGACACGGAAGTAAGCACACGGCCAATGTATGCACACTGTACAGTGTTCAGGATCTAATCTTAAACTTAAAAGGCGGAAGCGCAGCAAAATGACCAGTACCAAAATACATTAATATATCCAAACTACGATGGTATCTACCTTCTTCACCGTCGTCACTAATCACGGCTATTGCCATTTCAAGAACCGTGTTTCAACGCCTCGATTATGAATGGCGGTCCTTCACCGGGACGATGCTTCCATTCCATCCTACCACCCCGCTTATTAAGAACAGTATTTTAATTTTTACTGAGAGTTAACGGTTTGTCCCATGTTTATATTATGAGGATCACAGAGCAAATAATACATAGAGATGCCTTAACACGCAAGACAAAGAAACCAAAAGAAGGGGGGGGGGGGGCTAGGCGCGCTGCCAATTTAAGTAAAACAGCAAATAAGTAAAAGTTACGCGAAACAAACGTGGACGGCAGAGAACTAGACTGGTGCCAAAATGGGTTATACGTGACCTTTTCCTCCAGCTATCAAAATAATAGGTTAGGACAAATCTATTAATTCTGACGTCAGTGGAAGGGATCTATGACGCTATTTCCTCAGAGTATCTTATATTGAAATATCAGTAAAACGAGGATATGTTCCCACCTGACGCCTGTGCTCTAAAGATTGCAATCCGTTTGTTATGATAGGGGATCTATCAAACGGACTGCACGTTTTTGCAAAGAGTCAAGGGTTTTTTCGGGTGTTTTGGGGCTTCAGACCAGAGTTCCCAAAACACCAGAAAAAACCCTTGCCGGCCTATGTTTTTCTCCCTCCTTTAAAATGTTTACTCCACCCTCTCCTCAAAAGCGTTATCAGATACGACACAGGCCCCGAGGAAAAATATTTTCCTAAGGGCCTGAGTTTTGTTAAAAAAAATTTTTTTGGTACGACCTAGTTACTGTCAAGATAATATCAAGTTATTCTCATATCAAGAGTCAGAACAACTTAAGACCATGTATGAATGTGAACGAAGCAAGGAGCGTGTGCCAAGACAGAGTTGTGTGGCAGATTCTCTCTGTCTACCCTTTCCGAGAAACGGCGTGATGCTTATTTACTTTCTGTCAAAAATAATACAAGATATTAAATTAATAATAATTACTTTGTTTAAAACCTCTGTATTTAAAATGTAAATATCTGCATGTTTCAGGAGCAAAGTTCCCTTCTTCAGGATAAACAATTTACCTAATAATTTATTTTTATTTTAAAATGTCCAGGTAAATTGCTTATCTCGAAGAGGGAAGCGTTGCTCCTGAAGCATGTAGATATTTACATATAAAATAGAGTGGTTTTAAAAAAAGCAATTATTATTGATTTAATAAATATGACTTCACATAGTTATTTCACATCATTTGAAGAAATAATAGAAGATATTTTATTTTTTAATTAGAGTCGAGTAGTTACGCTACCAGTCCGAGTGTATATGAAGGATTGTATATTTTTAATAGATGCTTTCATCAAATAAGTGCAATCTCGATACGGTCTCTAGACAGCAATTGACTGTGCGCGCGTGGCGGCACTCTGCAGTGGAGGTTGTGTTTATTGTCCTTCCTTACTGCGAGGCAATTCCTGTGGGAGGCTGGGTAAATAAATCCCGATAACCAGACGTGGCGAGATGACGGATGTTTCAGCGGCTGAACACTGATGGCCAATCAACCGAAACGATTTCTTGAGACTTGGTAGCGTTTCACTAGGCCGATTTGATTAACATTGCGGATAATTTACCGAATCAGATAAAATAAACATTTTTATAAATCTGATAAACCAAAGAAATAATTAAATTCGTAGAAGTAACAAGAAAAAACTAAGCGAATGCTATCAATCAAAGCGATAAAACCTCGATGTAGAATTCAAATCTTAAGCTGATCTTTTTGGGCAATATGCACGATAGCTGGAGGTTTACACTGGCAGTGTTTTTAAAAAGAGCGGAAACTTAAAGAGTAATGATTTAAACTCTTTAAATGTATAGTGTATTATAACTGTATGTTTTTCCTTAAAAAAAAAAGAAAAAGAAGAAGGTTTTACGTCCGTCGCGAGTATATTTTTTTTCCGATTTTTCATGCGAAGATTTCAAAATTAATTACCTACCTGTTTTATGCAACAACAACTAATGTTTGGAGTTGCAGAGATGATTATCAAGTGTTTAAGAATGATGGGACGAGATACTGACATTAGTGTACTGCCACAAGGAGTGATATTTGCAATCAATCACAGCTACCTAATAAATTACCCGACACGCCTAGTAACGTCGCGTGTTGTCTCCAGAGCAAAGCTCCAGAAGTCGCTCGCCCTAAACAATTATTATTTCATCTCTCCATCCAGCGGCCAGACTGCATCTCATTAGCAGGAGAGGACTTGATTAATCTGTGTTTATCGAAGAAGTAAATAAATATTCTTGAATGTTTAATCAAATGAACACGCTCCTTGAATGCTACTTTAATATCATTGATCGCCAACGGTTTAAAAAAAACTGGCTACAGGGCAGACGAGTAAAATTAATTTGTGATGAGTACGTAGGTAGTGGCGATGAGTCGTTCATGAACGAGCCGTTCGTTTGTGCCAGCTTATTTTGATGAGCCGTGAGCATATGACTCCTGATAAACCGTACCCTTAGAGTAATAAGAACGTACCGTGGCTCAATTGAAGAACTGTGACTTTTTTAGAGAAACCTTGAAACCACTTAAGAAAGATTGTTTACATTTCTCAGATGGTCGATAGTATTATTACACATTTCTACGATAATCCATCTTTAAATAAGGTTCTTTGTTCTAATTTGTTTATATACAATCTTCGTATACGTGTCTAACTTTTATAAATAATTAAATGTAAATAATTATGCCCATGACCGTGGGACTTGCAATTAATATTTTATTATTAATGATCCATCGTAAGGCATTTGTTTTCAAGGCTTAACACATTTGTGAGTAGAGATAATAATAAATACCCTATTTATACGTATGACACTGTATACTCAGCTAACGGATCCAGACAGTCTGGACGTTTTGTACCTACACCTATACGTTGGGAGCTGAGAGCCACAGAATCTGATAGTCGTATGAACTGGGATATGAGCTCGTGAACTGGGAGTCTGCTCTTAGTCGAGTCGTCGTTCAATTGAGTCGTACTTTTGAGTCATACAAAAATACCAAGCTGGTACCGTGATTTCCGCTCTTAACAAAATGAGTCATGACCCATCGCTAGTTGGTAGATACTACTGTTGAGAAATGAGGAATAAATAAATAAGTTAGAACTTCACGGTTTTCTAAAATCGCAGCTTATTAGAATGTTCGTTAAATTTACCTATTTTTATTATTATGTACTTATTACTATTTACTTATTATTATTTAATTTTTATTATTTATTTATTATTATTTACTTATAAATATTTACTTATATTTATTCAAGTATTATTATTTACTTATAACTATTTACTGATTATTATTTACTTATTATCATTTACCTATTATTATTTACTCACTACTTCTTGTTAACAAAAATATGGTCACCCTCTGATGGTGGCTAATTCGAACACAGATACTTTATGGTAGTTATTTGGGTTACAATGAAATTATTATTATTGTAATCTATAAATGTACGGCCCAACTTAAGGATTTACTGTAGATTTTATAGTTGTTTATAGTCTGAATAACTTTAGTGTTATTTTAAATATATATGCATATATAATACATCGTTTCACTATAATTGTAAAGCCGCTCATCTCAACACAGGACTGTCCTCGTGAGATGAATGGTTAATGTTTTTATTTTTGTTTTTTAAATATAAGAATAAATAAATAAATAAAAGATCCGTCGTAGCATGGAGTGGGCTTTCATTCACAACTGTCCTGTTAATTCATGAAGTCATACAAAAAAGAAACGTTGGTATGTTTCTACAAGATATAATATATATTACAGAGGTGTTACGATTTCTATTTCGGTGTTGTGGTTGTCAAATACACCAAGCCGCGTGGAAAGCGTGATGTACCATATTATAACCAAATCCGCTTTGGCAAGTCACCTCGGAAGGCATCATCGAAGAGCGGAGAAGGTACTCTCAGTACAGCAGTACTGAGAGACCACTATTCAGAATTGAAGAGTTGCTTGAAATGAAACCTTTGTTTGTGACCAGATATGAGATTAGCTACTTCCAAAGCTTCCTTTTTGCCTTCCCAATTCTTTCAGCCTCATAACATGGTCCAGTTTGCGATTTTAAGAGTTCCACTAGTTCTGGCGGCTGAGACGTTTATGAAGCATGACGAAAATATGAAAATATTAGAACCCACAGAGCAAAGAAATTTGCCATGCGTTTGAACCTTTGAAAACAAACAAGAAGTTATAAATAATCATTTTCCGAAATCGCTAGTCATATTATTTTTTTAAAAATCTTACTTTTGTTAAAAATACAGAAATTAAGAAATCCCTTAATAATTATGATTTTTTTATTAACAACCAAAAAAACATATCTTACAGCTCCAGTTTAAATATATTTCCTTTCACTCCTCCCTCAATCTTCATCTCTTTCCCAACTCTTTACTAATCCCTAGGCACGCCCCCACCCCCACTGTGACACCTAATATGTATGTTCTGTAAAAATTTTATAATATTGTTCATTATGTATTTTGCCCTGATGATTTCGGTTGTTCCGAAACCGATCGGCGTTAAAAATAAAAAGTGGTTAAAACAAATTTAAAAGTGGCTAAGTAACATCGTAAGTTCTTCCACTCGAAGAAAAATCAATAGGGAGGTTCTTTTAACATTTTATGGAAACAAATATTTTTATAAAAGATTATCTCCTTATTCTTTCAGTAACATTGACTCCATTTTCTCAGAAGCAAGATTACCATGATACATATATCATGTAGTAATTGCCAGCGAGATATATCCAATAATGGTCATCATTCAACTATAAAAATCTTTTTTCATTAAAAAAAACAAATTAGTCACCCGGAAACGATCAGAATAAATTTTTCGTAGAAATTTACTTTGCCGTTAATTATTATTGTCCATACGTGATTTACATGCAAAATGGGTATTCGCCTAAATAGCCGCTACAAAATATTCGTTGACAAAATAGCCCCGGGAGAAATATACCATTGCATTAAAAAATATTAAATACCATCAACATGCCGTAAAGTAATTTTTAATGATTAATAATTATTTATTAAAAACAAAATAAAATTGATAAGAAATATTTTGTTTACACCACTGTTTTTAATCTATAAATATGAAAGCTTTCCTCATCAGAATACACAGTATACTAAAATAAATAGAAAAAAAACAAGTATAGAAAAATGATAATCATGGAAAATAATAACGTGAGAATAGATAAATTACAAACATAAACAAAAATTAACAATTACTGATGGAAGTAGGTAAGTAATCATTAATTTATTCGCATTATTGACGCTATCAAGAATGGATCCCTGTCCCTGTCGTCGTGAAAGGAATCTC
This sequence comes from Halesus radiatus, assembly GCA_022606495.2. Classification (NCBI taxonomy): domain Eukaryota; kingdom Metazoa; phylum Arthropoda; class Insecta; order Trichoptera; family Limnephilidae; genus Halesus; species Halesus radiatus. The sequence goes on from JAHDVE020004140.1 coordinate 8,017, forward strand.
GTTTTTTCACATCCCTCAAAAACATCGTCGATCGCTAATCACATAAGATAAAATTCAATTGTCTTAATGAAATCGTATAAATTTTTTAAAACAAGTGAAAAGAGTGCTACAAGCGGCGATTGCAGCGCAGAATCCTCCATGCTGTTGTCGACAAAAAAGTTAGGATCTTCATCCTTTCGTTTCATCCTAAAGATAAAAAACCTACACGATCAAATAACTTATCTTCCTCGTAATGTATAGTCCACTTGGACCTTTGAGCGTCCATAGTTACTTAGTAACATCGATTCCGTATCAATTCATTAAATATACTACTTCATTGCGCCTCGGTCTATTTTGTAGCAGACATTTCATAAAATTATTATTTATTTCCCCCATTTAATTTAAGGCTACATTGTAACGTCCATTTTGTTGCAATATTATTATGCTATTTTGCAGCACCATTTTACCATTTTATTAGTCCTTCATTTAGCGAACATTTCTGATTGTGGAATACCATTTTCATAAAGTGCTATAATATTATTGGAAACGCATTTCATCTCAGACTTTTTTGCAGCGCCTGTTTCTTCTCCAGGCTATTTTGTCCAGAGTGCCATGCAAATTATGTGGTTAGCACGAATGTGAACACGTTTAATTAATCAAAGCCCATTTTCAAAGAAATACGATGAGCCCAGATAGCAAAAAAATCGTAAGAGCCAAACGAAAGGCTTCTTTAATCGACCTTTCAATACCACTTTTCCACATGTTTGAAAGAGATGCATATTTTTTTAATTAAAAAAAGTTAATTATTGAATTCTACCAAAACTTTTACACACTGATTTTACGTTATTCACAGGTTTTCGATAAATTTTAATTTTCGGCGCTTACGATGTTTGGCCTTAAAGTTGTGGGAATTCTTGTTTGCTAGGTACATTTCTCGGGACAACAATAATTAATAATTATATTTTTTAAGGAGTGGACTACTCCGCCTGTGATTGATGTTATCAAATCAGTGAACAGACAGACTCGGCTATATTATTACTTTCTGGGAAACGTTTTAATGAACGACTGCCACTGTGGACTTGCGGAGGCTGGTTATTTTTATTACGAAGGCTTATATACTGTAGAAGTAAGTTGGTAAGCTTATAAGATTTGATCTTAAATTAAAAGCGATTAAAATAATGATGACCACTATTAATTATCGTTACGACAGATTTTCTAATAGGCAAGCTACGGAAAACACTAATAAAAATAAATATAAACGTTATGTATTGCACTCTGAGAAGTTTTATTACTTTAAAATTATTATTTTTCAGCATTTGACGATCTTCGTGAAAGAGCGGTAAGAGTTTTGGCACTATGCTCAAAGTGGGTTCAAAACCCAGTACTTGGTTTAGTGCAAATAAAAATGAGCAGTAAAAAGTTTCTACTTTTGATACTGATAATTCGTGACCGAATTCCATTGTAATGATTTATTAAAATGATTTTTTTTCCCTTTTTTTGACCTAACCGGTTTCAACCTATCACGGTCATCTTCAGACTGAAACAATTTTTCCCTAAACTATGGTATATACACAATTTTTGTACATCGCGGATGGTAAACTATGATTTTATGTAAATTATATTAAACTGTATTGCTGTATCCTGATATAACATTAATTTAAGATATTACGTATTTCTTAACTAACTTAACCATCACGCCGTTTCCCTTCCCTTTCATACATCGCCCCATACATTCTCTTTTGTTATTCCGACTTCTGACATAGTCCGATACAAGTATTTGATTCAGTGATCGTGCCATGTCTTCTTCAGGCGTCTCCGGCTTCTTCTTCCACTCACATTCGCGTCATATATTCTCCTTACCCTCCTTTCTTCGATCATTCGCTCTACATTCCCAAACTATCTAAGCGTTCCTTTCTTAATGATCATACGTTGTTTTGCCACAAATTCGCCTCAGAGAGCTCATAGTATTGTTAATTTTTTTTAATTAAAGTTGTTACATTGTGTTTTTATCAGATGATTTTATAATGCGTTTAAATATGAAAGATTGGCGAATTCTGAATTTCTTTTGAGTTTAATATTGGGTTGGGTTGTCTCATTTTTGTTGCTATATCGTGTTCCACAACTGAATTTCCAAACATTTGATTACTTACTATCAGCGTTAAAGCATATGTAAATTGGTTTTATGGATTTATTTACTACGTATTTAGGGAAAACTGTAGCGTAAAAATGATACGACGGCTAATGTTCTCTCATCTCAAGATTCGTGGGTGAGAATGATGGTGAAGCACAGGGAAGTGGGATGTATTGATTGATACAGTAAATAAAACCCTTGTAAAAGGAAAGAACATAAATTTAATGATTCTATAACCACGTCTATCATGGTTTAGCAAAGAAAAGAGTAAAGAGAAGGATTGATCCCAACACGAAAAGGTTCAAACAATAATTGATGGCTCTCATGGTCCGACTCCTCTCCTCAGCATCATGGAAGGCCTCTCCAGGTCCAGATGCTCACCGATCGTAGTAATCTCCAAAAAGAAGTCTAGGACGACTCTTCTGAAGCGCCATCCGCCATAGCCTCTTCCGTGGGGTCCAGACAATGGAATATGCAGATGCTACCTTATGTCCTTTTTGGTCCGCTCATCACTTCTTCCGAGATTTTCACCACAGCAGCAGGCACGCGCGGTTTGGCTTCATCGCCTCACAATCCGGCCATCGATCAATCAATAAAACAAAAAACACACCCACTTCGGGCAAATTTTGTAGACGCCCTCCGACGTCAAACAAAATAGAAAATCAAAAAACATAATCTCTCCCAACAAACACACGTCGATCACGACCGCTCCAGTCAGGTTATCTCGCCCGCCATGTTGAGTTGCTCCCTTCCGTCTCCGTCTCCCATAGACATCCTCTCACCAATCTCTTCCGTAGACAATTATCCCAATCATAGACTCGGGGTCAGTATTTACGTTACAAAACCTTACTTCTATTAATGTTTATCACCCATTTACAGTTGTTTACATTTCATTGTCTTGGCAGGTATCTAGCAACTACTATTAAATTCATGGCATGACTGAATTTTTAATTGCTACTTGCATTGTGTTAGACTTCAAGAAATATATATTTCATGCATTCGAGTAGATGATAATATTTTAATGGATTTTAAATTAAGAAAATGCATATTTTACATAAGAACAGGTGATAATCTTAAATTGGACTAGCTGATGTGTACCCGGCCTTGCTAGGGATTTGGAATAAAGTTATGAAGTTGTGAATTATTGCTTGTCGTGTCATAATTGATTTGACATCGAAAGTAACCATCTCTAAATAAAGAAAAAATCATTTGAATAATTTATTTCATTCCAAACGTTTATTTTTTCAAATATATCTAAATCGTAAAGTTCTTAAGTAGGTACATACTCGTATTTTCCACTTTGAAAATATTCTACCCAAAAAACCTTCTTCTTTTGAATATGCAATCTGTGGCTAACCAGAGCTATCTATGGGCTAACTTAAATAAAACATGGCGGGTTCAATGTTTTTTATACTAATTTTAAAACGTTATAGCAACAGTTTTAGATATTGGATTTCATTCAAACTACTTTCTAAACCTTCCCGGCGCTAATAAAAACAATCTGTGCTATTTTCAGCGAAACCGGCCCAGTGATTTTCGAGAACATCGAGGACAAATAAACAAACATACATTGATGTATATATATATATATATAGATATAGGAGCACTTGGCATATGATTCTAATAAGGAACTCCGGTCCATTTTTTTTATTTATTTTTTATTAATGTTGACATCCTAACTTAATTTTGTGCTTATTAAACTTTTTTTAAGTTCGTTTCCATGGTTAAAATAATTGTTAACACTTTTTTAAAGCCCACTAAAACGCACGAAATCTATGGCTTGTTGGGTGTGACGTCACACGAGCAGTCGGATTAGCGATTCAATAGGCGGTAATCGATATTATATGGATTCCATACAAAACTTAGAGAAGTTTATACTCAAATTTAACTGGTTTTAATTGAAGGAAACATTGTAGAATATCAGGTGCATTGTACCAAAGTGCAAAAATTCATTAATATCCGCAACTAATTAACAATTTATCAGCGTTCAAAGAAAGATTTTTAAGTACTTTAATGCTTTAAATTATATTTGAAAAGCCAATCAGAATCGCTTGCGTTAATAGCTTCTATCATTGTTCTGCGCATGCGTGAAAACTGACGCATGTGCATCTGTAAACTTGACAAACAGCCGGTGACATGAATAGGTTGAATAAATTAAATAGTTTTGAACTTTAATGGCTTGAAATAAAAATAAATATATTATGCATTGTAAGAAATAATAGGTTTGAGGTATCATTAGAAATCCTCCACTTCCAGAACAACTGAAGAAATAATCACCAAAGTGCCAATGACGTTGTTGTTTTGTGCAAGCGGTATAGATTATCAAGTCGACAAATTCGTTAAAATTGTTATGAATTTTCAAGCAAAAACCCTCAAGTAGTCGCAATAAACAAACATAATTATTTTACGAGCAAAATGAACACTGCAAACAGCGAAATTATAAGCCATAGATTATAAAAAGCGGAAAAAAACCTTATCTAGTTATAAGTTTGGCACGAAAACTGCATGTGTGACGTCAGAAGTAGTGGTACCAACAGAATATGGTGTTTTAATAATAATAATAATAATAATAATGTTTTATTTCAGCAGAACAAAGCGGTGAGTGCAATACTCTGTCTGCCATATAAAAAGAATGCATTTTAAGAATAGAAAATTTTGATGGTTTTGATGGTACGGTTTTTAATTCACTTTTATATAACGATTTATAAAATCTACGTATAATTATATACAATGAAAGGTATATATTCAGAATCGGCATTTGCTGATCGATACGAATATATATTTTTAAACCCACTATATTTTTCACTGGAGTTCCCTATTGTGCATTTATTACAAAATTACGGTCTTCTCTTTTAGTAATGAATTATTTTTAATATTTGTGGGAGAAGTACGTTTAAATGTTATAAGAAAAATGTGCCTGCATGAAATATTTATGGTATTTTCTCTGCAGAAAGATAATTGTAACGCAGTCGCCGCATATTTGTCTAATTAATAGAAAATGTTGAAGATAGAGTTGGTGGTATTCACCATTTAATCACTGCGCGATTACGGCGGAGTTTTGAACTTGGATGTGGCAGCACAAATAGATTCTTTGAAAATCGTTCTCCATTCCGCGTATGGAAATAATTAAGCTCTTTCAGAGAGTTGCAACAGATTGGCGCAGTATGCACTATAGTTAGTGGTCTACAGCGGCAATTGACAATTATGTAACGTTATAACTACGATAAAATAAAAGCAGTCATAATAATTAATTATTATCCATTGGGTTACAATCTACACCATAACTCTTAATGTTAGTAATTTTGCTTTCAGGTACAGCTGTATATCTCACACGAAATTTTAAATGAATCACTCCTTTGAAAAATTTGATAGAACGTTCATATGGTGAGATTTTTGGTCAACGTGCTACGCTTCTATTTCTAATTGAGTTTTTTTTTAATTTTTACATGTTCCATTGAAAATAATTTAAAAAAAATATTTCTTTGTTGCTGCTGCAGGGAAAAAAAATAACCGAAAAAAATAATGAAAACTTTGAAATTTTCCTGTGACAGAAATTGGCTTGAGAGATACTAGCTTCCACTGACGTCAGAACTGATAAACGGCTGGAAGCAAAGGTCACGACATGACACCCATTTTGGCACCAGCCTAGTTCACTGCTGTCCACCTTTGTTTCGCGGCATTTTGAATGCGGTAAATAAATTATAAAACTTTTATAAAAGGGTCAAACTAAATACTCTAACAAAATATTCGGTTTTTGTAAACAAGCCGAACTCTTTTACTTATTTGTGGTTTTACTTAAATTGGTGGCACGCTTAACTCGCCCTCTCCCCCCATTATTTTGGTTTCTTTCACATGCGTGTTAGGGCATATCTATGTATTATTTGCTCTGTGGTTGCTTTCCTCATGTCGAAATATTACGAGGTGGAGATCAAACACACTTACTTTATGTGCTGGAAGATAAAAATAATTTTACGAAAACTTTTTCTATGATTAAAAATGCGAGTTAATAAATACCGTAGGTACAAAAACCAATATTTTATACCGGAGGAATGTTTATGACTTTTCTTGCGTGTTGACTCTCCTTTCTCTGAACAAATAAAAATAATTATAATAATTCATGTTCGTTGCTAGAGCATAGTTTGTTTTTAGTCTCAAACACAGAGGTACCAACTGCAGCGCATGCCGAAGGTACGGAAGTCATTATTGTAATAAAATCACATGAAACTCAAATGTTTTTCGTATAATGAGGAAAGATATGAACAATATACATCAACAACTCTTTAACGACGTGTTACAATAATATTTTCCCTTCATGTCGGAAAGCAATTAATTATAATAAGGAACTGCAGTCCATTTTTTTTTTTTTGTTTATCAATAATGACGTTTAAACTTAAATACCAGTATATATCTTTTTTCCAAAGTTAGTTTCACGAACGTACGTGATACGGCCGCTATATTATCGCCCGAACGCAACAAGCCGTATCCCGTACGCTCAGGTACAAAAAAGCTATACCCAAAACCCACAAAACATTCGTATACGTCATGTTCCTGCGTCATCTCGTTTAGTATTTCGAGGTCAGCCGAAGCTAACGAATGTGTTGGGGTATTTTCGTCACTAATCACACGTATTGCTATTGCGAAATATAATACATAGCTCTACCATACATAATTTTATATTCTATTCACAGTAAGCCATAACTAATCGTGATTAAGAAAATTATGTACCTTTTTAGAAACTTTAACTCAAAGAATAATAATAGTATTGATCATTAACATTATCATATTATCCGTATTAATAATTGGATTGCTCATGAATACTCTAAATTACTTCGCTATTAATAGTTTTTTTTTGTATTGAACAACAATTAAAGAGCTTAAATTCACAAAAATTATATTTATATTTCGCCAAAACTAAAAGAATACATATTTAAAATACAAAACAAAATCGAATAATAAAAATGTCCATACTAATCCAAAAACAGAACGCGCACGTGACGTCAGATGTTCCAAATGCAGTACCAACATAATACGGTGTTTTCATGAGATGATTTTTATTCACTTTTAGATAACGATTTATAAATTATACGTGTAATTACATATAATAAAAGTTATATATTCAGAATCGGCCTTTGCTGATCTATATGAATTAATATTTTTAAAGCCATTACATTTTTCTCTGGAATTCCTTATTTGCATCTCAGGCAATTTCATTGTTATTCAAAAGCTCGAGTTGTACCAAAAAAACTGACCCTATCACCAGACCCAAATGGAAAACTAGTTATACTGATTTATGGCTGGATTTAATAGAAAAGCAATAAAGATGCTCAAATAATGTAAGGTATTGCGCAAAATGAGTTATAGAATGTGATTAAAATATTGTAATAGCGTCATGAAATATGGGCAAGAAAACATAATTGATATTGATAATGTAACCTGACAAAACATCTATACTTAAATGTCTGAATGATTTAGAACTATTGAAGATGAACGTAAGTAATTGAGATAAATAATTTAAAGTAGATACAGTGTCGTACTTCAAAGGCAGGGAAATTATATTTCAAACAGGCCATTTCCATCTTAATAATAATATAGCATTTATATAGCGCAGATTTGTGTTATTTAACTTCAAGTGCGCAACACTATAATGAACTTTAAAATGTACAGTGCCAGGGAACATATCTCCATCTTCCTGTGTCAACTGTGGTTACAGGTGCATAAATGTGAAGATAATCTTCTCTACCCAGTGATCGGGCTGCCTTTGCCACTGTAGGACTTTTATTTATTTTTATTTCAAAGAATTGTAAACTGTGATTTATGCCCGCTCAGGAGGGTATAAGATGGAATTTGGGCGAAGACGGAGGCGGTAATCTAAAATTACAAAATATTATTCAGTGTATACACAGAGAACACGTTAATAGTAACAGTGCAAAAATAGCAACATTTTAAGACAGGAGTCAGATTGTGTTCAGAAATAACTGAGTTTACACATAAAGCAAAACAAGGAGGAAACCGAAACGAAACAGCTATCGGAGGCTTGAAAAATGGCTTTTTACAATAAATTGAAGAGAAGTTAAAATTTATCCAGAGTAAAATTTTTCAAATAATTTTATTTTTAAAGTCCTTATAAATTCGGTCAATTTCTGGATATTACTAAGAGCTGTGGAAGAAAAACAAAGAGTACATGAATTACAACGAATTTTCATTGTGGTTTACTACAGACACTATTGTTTTAAGTACTAGAAATGTTTTTTACATAATCCTTTTAGTTTCCTTTTTAAAAATTAATACTTCCCTAATTGAGAATTTCTCGTGTTTAGAGAGGGAGTACTATTATGTTTTGATATACATTTAATTAATTTCAAGAGCACTAAAATAAAACTTTAATAAAAAATAAAAATTTATATAATTTTTTTTTTTGTTATAAGTTTAAATAAGAATTAATTCCTAGACTTGTATAAAAAAGTCAACAAATGTCCATATAAAAAAAAATCGGATAGGTATATTTCCGAGACACTATCTAACGATTACAAATAAATTCGGATGGAATCTTGTAGTCATAAAAAGGTAGCAGCCAAAAATACACGAAAATTAATTGAAGACGATATTAACAGTTCTTAGAAATCGAAGTATGGTATCGACAAAAATGAAGGGACGGATTGGGGTAGGGTAGCTCAGTGGATTAGAGCTCAAGGTCCCGGAGAGACCTGGGTTCGAGTCCCAGCTGGTATCGTCATCTTTTTATTCTTTGTGTCTTTTCGGTTTCACGTTTCATTTTGGGAGTTGTTAAAATTAACTTCAATTACTAAAAAAATTTAAAAAAAGCAATTTAGTGCTCAGTGCGGATTCAAGCATGCCAAATAAATTTGTGTGTGTCCAACACGTCCAACACGTCCAACAATACTGCACAGTATTATTTGAGATTGCTTGCTGATGCCATATCCTTATGAATACATCTAATAATATAATAATCGCGCAATATTATGCAAACTGTTAGTATTCTGGCGACCACTCATCTCTTTCCTAAACCATTTTGGAGTAATCTATTTGTCGACCCACGCAAGTCAATGATTATTATTGAGATGACTGTACCGGATAAGTGCTAAGTGCTTTCAGCACTTTTTGCCAACTCCCGGAGGTGGGCATTAAAAGCACCGAGGTTTACTAGAGAGTGTTGGTGAGATACGCAATGATGAAAATGAAATAAAGATAATTCACAGATATACTTAAAATTCAACGCAATGAAATGGAAAGTGGATTGTGAAGAGTGGAACAAAATTCAACAATCTAAATTTTTTGCTGTCTTTTTGATGGCTGTTTAAAGGTATGCGTAAAAAAAACCTTGAATGTGTGCAGAAACTGGGGGTCCGTTTGATAGATTCCCCTATCTTAACAAACGGATTGCAATCTTTAGAGCACAGGCGTTATGTAGGAATGCTGTTCATGTTCTACAGGTATTTCAATGGAAGATGTTCTGGGGAACTAGAGTCATTGATCCCTTCGGCACCGGTGTATAGTCGGGAAACACGTCAAACGCGTGCCCAACATTTATATACGGTTGAGATTTGTCACGTGAAAACGGGTCGTTTCTATCACTCGCACTTGCCGCCCTGATCCATGTTCACTCCTTCCTCTCCTCAAAAGACCTTTTATAGTATTCTATATATTCCTGATAAAGAAAGCATCGCTTTCGAAGCATGTTGATATCTGTTTATAATAAAGTGGTGAATATAAAGTAATTTTTAAAAATCATTTGTATATAAATATATTAAATAAAAAAAAAACTATTGTTACTTCGAGATACTCGTAGAAGCACAACAATTACCCACTTGTATTTATCGTAAAAAATAGTACCTACTCACCTACAAATTGAATGACAAGTATATATGAACATTATTACTGCAAAGTAGATTTTAATCAGACTCCGACTCAGTCCATCAAACGGTTGAGATTCTCCATTGGATACGGCATACGACTCATAGCTCCGTTGCACCCTCTCTCTCTGCTACAAGCATCGTCTATGAGAAAGACGGAGATGTTAGAGCGGAGCTATGGGCGGTACGCCTGGGCGTTTCAAGATGTGTAAAGTTCAAATCCCGCGTATAATGGAATGACTCTCGAGTATACAGAATTTAAGAGGAAATAAACGCCGTGTCGTAACGCAGGAATAAATAATTTTGCCGTAACACATTCATGCCGTATGTGACGGCTTTTAATTTGACGCTTGTCAAACCTAATGGAAAAATTGAATGTCGGCGCGAAATCGGACAAGCAGTCGAAATAGAAATCTCTTTGTGGGTATCAATTTATATTTTGGCAATTATGTTTCAAGCATGACTAGGTAAATTATTGTATTTTTTTATAATGAGTTACACGTAAAATCTCCCATATACCTAATGATCAATCGTCCAACACAGGGTGTTTGTAGATATAAAATAGCAATAGAAAACTCTCTGGTTTTAAAAATATACTTCAATCGGCTCATGCCATGCAATTTTCTCGGATATTTTGGGCATGAAACGTGTGGCAGCGAAGTTTGTTCCGAAATTGCTAAATTTTGACCAAAAGCAACGTCGCATTAGTATCGCTCAGGAGTTGTTGAATGACGTCAACGACGATCCAGATTTGCTCAAAAGGGTCATAACTGGTGATGAAACGTGGGTTTATGGTTATGACGTCGAAACCAATGCCCAATCATCCCAATGGAAGCGGTCAGAAGAGCCAAGACCGAAAAAAGCACGCCAAGTTCGATCAAATGTGAAGGTTTTGCTAACTGTTTTCTTCGATTACAATGGCGTGGTGCGTGGTCATGAGTTCTTGCCAACAGGTCGTACGGTTAATAAGGAATACTACAAAAAAGTTATGCAACGTTTGCGTGAAGCAATACGGCTCAAACGATCGGAATTGTGGAAAAAACAAATCATGGATTTTGCATCACGATAATGCACCAGCTCACACATCAATGCTTGTTCGTGATTATTTGGCCAAAAACAACACAGTAATCATGCCTCAACCACCGTCTTCACCAGATTTGGCCCTGCGACTTTTTCCTATTCCCGAAACTGAAGAGACCAATGAAAGGAAAGCGTTTTGCCAAAATTGATGAGATAAAGTCAGAATCGAAGAACGAGCTGATGGCCATACCGAAAAGCGCATTCCAGAAGTGCTTCGAGGATTGGAAGAAGCGCTGGCATAAGTGCATTATATCTGAGGGGATTACTTTGAAGGGGAGAAAATGGATATTGATGAATAAATAAATACTTTTCGAAAAAAATCGAAATTCACCTTTTCTTTTGGAAACACCTCGTATATATATGTATATATAATATGGTACATTTAAAAAATTTACATACGGTATATATAATCTGATGATGGAAAATTAACAGGTAATTAAAAAAACATAGCGAATATGAGGATTCATTAGAGGGTAATAGTATATGTATTTTTAAAAAGGAAAAGTCTTAGTAAAATGAAAACAAAAAATAACTAAATATTGTTAAGATACGTTAATACAATATACATGTTAGAATAGAATTAAAAGTTGGAATGTACGTACAAGAACTATCCATTAAAATACTGGCAGAACAGTATATTGTAACCTTTTATATTAAAATATAATCATAATACTCGCACCCATAGATCGTTTGAAATTCACAGTTTTATTACTGATGAGCTCAACGCCCTTCCGATCAGATATTCGATAAGACTAACAGATGGGGAATACACATTTTAATTGCCTACGACTTGCGATAAATAAACAGCTTTTTCAATCAATAACTCGTATTCTCTTCGTTTATCAAATCAAACACTCAACCAAGGAATGAAATGAATAATGCGTGTTGATCAATTGAATTTGTCGACGTTGCATAATTGAATAATAAATAAGTAAGTCGTTCCACAGAGAAGAAACTGTTTCTTCAAAGTGTTTTCGTAATTTAATATACCCATCGAATATATACACATTACACGTATTTGCATACGTACGTACCCATCGAATATATACACATTACACGTATTTGCATACGTACGTACCCATCGAATATATACACATTACACGTATTTGCATACGTACGTAATCACGCTTACGCCTACGGTAGGTACCATACCTAAGTGCAATATGTTGCATCTTGTTTCTTACCGGAGCACGCTGCAGTTCAGGCAACAATGCAGTTCAAATTACACGATCTCGATCAAAGCATTAAAGGAGAATTTATGCGCATCCTTTTACAGCCCGATCTTCCGGTGGTTATGTTACCAAAGTTCTGTAATTTACTCTCACTACCTTAAAGATTGGTAGGAAGCAGTGGCGGGTTTCTCTAAAGAGCAATTGTGTAGTGAACTCCCGTTCAAAAATAATAATATAAACATAATTTGCATTATTATAAAAGAACATTATAAACAGCGCGCGACAAATCCACGCGACCGAATATTACCGTGGAAGAGCAATGCGATGGGTGCTGCACTTATGGGCTCACGATCTCAAATCTTCATACAAAAAACCAAAACGACACAATCCCCCTGACGGTGAAATTAAATAACCTGGGCTGAAGCTTGCCGAAGTTTGTTCCCAGCACTAGTTGAATGCTTGAAGGCACGTGACCTCGGAAGTTCGACGTGTGTAACCCGGATGGTGTCACTCATCAAAGCCTCTCGGTCACTTTGCTGGCCGGCTGAACTTTGCAAAATAAGGATGTGGGTTACATGTTATTGTTTTACTTTTTATAGTTAGTATAGTTCGAGCCTTAGAGTAACAAATTTTTTGGTAAATAAATACGTTAAAATTGAAAAAAATATATACTGGCAATACGTATTTGTTCATTGTTTTCTTCATATATAGTGAACCGCCCTTCGCTCTTTATTTTGAAAGAGATACATATAATACAAGAATTTTATGTCGTAATTGACACTTTTTCCAACAAAAACATAGTTTTAAGAGAAGTTTTCTTGCGTACTCTCTGCGGCTATCTAAAATTATGCAATCATTTTATACCACCTGAAGTTTTTTTAATGTCGAATTTTTTTCTCAGCGTGTATTGCTCCTTACGAAAATCACCCACAATAATTTTAATCTTTTATTGAAATTGATTCCCCTTTGGGAGTTGAAGATAATGCACGAACAGTTGATTCACCGGTTGACTCACTTTCTGATTGCTACGTGTTCAAATATTGTACGTGTAAAACGGACTTTTTCGTGTTCCAGCGCAGAACTGTCACCTACGAGAGCGAAATAGAATAAGTCCCTCCCATTTTGTTCGAACTGCGTCTGCGCATGGTTTTTTGCTTGTGGTCAAGCTATAGTAAAAATTTGTAAGTCTTTATTTTTGTTCCTGCATTTCTCTAATCGTTTGCTTTTAATAGCTTTTGTAATTCTACTAGTAAAACGAAATTCAACTTTTTGTTAGACAAACGTAATATTCCCAAGTTAAGAAAGTTTCGACAAATGCCGTATCGTCTCAAATGTGCTTCGATATATTAATATCATCTTTTCATTTTCTGATTGAACACCCAGTTAAAAAATATCACGAACCGCCATTGGTAGGAGGTAGGAACGTAGGTATTCTAAATCAGGTGCTACACAACGGGTCGTAAATAACGTGTAGGTGCATATCTGCTGTTACAACAGAACTCCACTCGAGTGTATGGGGGGCTTTATTTTTGTAGCACAACACGGTACTATATGAACACGAGTGCTTGCGTGTGTAGACAGACCTTTATTTCATTAAAAAAAACAAGAATACTTGTAGTAGATATCTATGTAATAGAATGGAAATATTATCAGTATTGAAGGATCATAATTTGATTTAATAAGTAGTGTGATGGAATCAAATTATATCGCCACTGAATTTTCCAACGAAAATCTTAGGGGTAGGGGTAGGGGTAGGGTAGGGGTAAAGTAGAGGTAGGGTAGAAGCACGGGTAGGGGTAGGGGTAGGGGTAGGGGTAGGGATAGGGTAAGGGTAGGGATAGGGTAAGGGTAGGGTAAGTGTAGGGTAGGGGTAGGGGTAACACATCATAACCTCAAAACTTTCCTCCAAACCATTCATAAAACCGGAAAGCGCCGTGTATTTCAGCTTGTAACTAATAAAAGAAGACGGAGACATTCAGGAAAACACCATATGACGATCAAGTGTATGGAAGAAAAAATCGGGAACTCTCCAGGAAGAGACAACATGAACAAATTCATGATGTTTATATGGATAGTTAGTTCCCATAAACAAAAGATTCAACGCAGGTTATTAAATTGAAAATTGACACATTCTTCTTATAGGCTGCTGAAGAGAACGAAATTTATGATATCCCAGCAATGCCCTTGGGTCTACAGCTGATTGGGTCCAGTTCACCAGTGTAGGCCCGAGCCCGACTGCCATAAAGTCTGCGGAGAGCAGTCGACCTGGCAGGGAGCGGCCCACGGCACGAGGGTGGGATGAATTACTTCCGCTATTTCTACATGGGCCGTGATATGCAATGCTAACTTAACCCACAGTAGGTACGCCACAAAGAATACGAAGGTTAGAGTTGAAAAGAAAAATAAGTAAATATTGAACACCGACTAAACTCAACATGTGTTTTAGATTAGTTGCATACTATTTTGAGTAGTCGTGTTAGAGAAAATGATTGTTAAATCCATACAGGGTTATTCAATCAAAATGATGGAAATTGTGTACTGCTGTATTTCATGAATTATACGTTATATGTGAATGATCTACATAACAATTGATAGAGGAAGTCTGAAAGTTTTGAATTCCACCGCTGAAATAAAAGCATGTCTTCAAAATTCGCAGAACAACTTTTAGTAAATAATCACGTCCCGCTTGACAACAACAAACCTAAACCCTTACATATATAAATAATTAAATTTATTTGAACAATAAGAAATTAACAAACGAACGAATGATCCTAATGTAATATTAATTAATAAAGTAAGGAAAATTATATATTCACCGCTTCTCAGTATGTTCACATTATCAAAACAATACAACACATTTAAATAAATCAATTAAATATCAACATCAAAAAAATGTCAGTTAAATACGAGTAAACACATTATAAATGTGAAAACCTGTGGATTAGGTTAGACAAAACTAATAATACTTTTTAAACCATTGAAATAAATATTTAGGGATGTTACATATATTACAAAATATGATATCTTGATCGATTTCACGTCATCATATGAAGACTGCCTCTTTAGGTAAAATACTTGGTGAAAATTGATTTTTTTCAGGAAAATGGTGGTTGAGACACTTTTGCATAACATCGTTCACATAAATAATATCCTGATTGTTTTATAACTCCATTCTTGTCCTGTTACAACATGACACGGAAAGTATACAAATTGTGAATCGTTAATATGAAGAATGAAGAAGGATGGCGGAGAAAACAGTACATTCAAGAAGGAAATACGCAAATGCTTGAAGATTATTTATGCTCGTATGCATAAATAACCTAAAAAAACAAAGCTATAAACTCAATCAAGTCAGCTACCGATGTAGCTCAAGTTGCGCATGCAGAGCTTTAAAAATATATATACGGATGTGTTATTTATTATTTGTGCATTACTTCTGTTTATTCTCCAAAATTTCATGTACAACATACACACAAACAGTGTTTTTTTAAGTCAATAAGAGAAGCTTGTTTAAATGTTAAGAGAAAAGTTATCGTTCTTTAATAATGGCGGTCCTTTTGATAGATTCGCCTGTCTTAACAAACGGATTGCAATCTTTGTCTGAGAACAGACGTCAGGTGGGAAAGCTGTATTTGTTCTACCGGTATTTTAATGGAAGATACTCTGAGGAACTAGCGTCATTGATCCTGTAATATGCAAGCAACTTGTTAGCCATAAAATTTATTTTTACTTATGGTATCCCTTCAATCAAATGACAACCGACCGACTTTCTGTTATCCACAGAACACGAGATTTATTCGCTTTTCTGCTTCTTGCTGAATCGGTCGTGTTGTAGAACATACTAGTAACTTGTTGATTTGCATTTGCATCACTTCTAGTTTATAAATTTACCTTCTGAATTTTGTACGCGTTGAGAAATAAATTAATCAAATGGTGACACTTCTTTTATTAATATCTCCGCGTCAATCTTTAACGAAAGCGCTTGGTAAGTATTGGTAAGTATACACAATACACAACATACCGTCAAACATATATCAATACAGTTAAAATACGTTAAAATCCCTTCGGCACCGTTGCTCAGTCGGGAAACATGCCAAACGCGCGCCCAACATTTGCACACAGTTGAGATTTGTCACATGAGAACGGGTCGCTTCTACGCGTAGGAAAATTAAGTTGTACTGAACAATCATCCAAAAAACCCGGAACAAGCGAAACAATACCATCCACTCTGGAGAATGTTGTGAGGTCGCAAATACTTGCAGTACTTAATTATAACATTATTAAATTTGACTTGCATTAAATTTTAAAAAAAAAGTCAGGTCGAATGAAATTGGAGAAGAGAAGGAAGAAGAGTTTGAGAAGTTCCTGGGTACTCAGACATGGTCACTCATTATAGCTAAAATCATTTCAAGCTTCGTAGTGGCCTCTTACTAGGGTTATTACTGAAAATAAATTCCACTCCGGAACAAGGTAATTAATTCCATTTATTTAATTTGTATACGACGCGTGAAAACCACGCTGTTAAAATATGTTTGTGTTTATTCTCGCCGGTTTTACAAACCGCGAATTTTCGAGCCCAGAGCCAATGAGCTTACCACTATATAGGTTAAATTTCTTCATTGGGTTAAATATACAAAAATATATTTTTAGTCTTTTAAATGAAGACTCCGGAACATTGTGAAAGAACGGGAAGTCGTTATGGCTGTAGCATAGGAAAATCAAATTATTTTGTCATAAAATGTCGAACGACATAAACAATATTTTTTTATCCAAGAAAGAAAAATTAGAGAACAAGAAATCTGAGACATATTTGGATTTTATTTCTTCATGTCAGAAAGCGATCAATTTTAAAGTTGCATCTCAGGAAGCTTCATTTTTAATCAAAAAGCATGTTACACTCCCGAAAAAACTGACCCCCAGAACCAATTTGAAAACTACTCATGGGTAGAGTTTTTACGCAAATTTCGTTATTTTAATGCTAAAACGCGAATATTCCCATTTTCACGGGAATCTAGGGAAAATTTGCAATTTTCTGGTAAATAAAGGCGATTTTTAGCATTTTTAACGCGATATTTGGGTATTTTAAAATAAAAAAAGAAATTTCATCCGTTCAAAATAAATATTTCATGGGTTAAGCTTTAATAGCTATAAAAAGGAAAGCAGATAATTTCATTTCTATTTAAAAAAGAAAAAAAATTAAATTACAACCTTTGTTGCAAAATACCACTGGTTATTCTGAAAAACAACAAACACATCCTTTTTCTTAATATAGCGCAAATTTCGCTAAAAATAACTAATATATATTCACCGTAAAATAACGCAATATTTTCAGGTCCCTAGTTATATATTCGATTTATTGTACGAAAGTTAGTACCTATCCAAATTTTTAATGAAAATATTCTACATTTTTTGTAAAATTACAATTTCCAACTACTTATTTAAAATAAATATTATTTTGCGGTGGGATGGCTTAACAGCGAATCTGAGAGAGGTGGACAAAGACCACCACCGGAGTAAGTGGCCTGATACCCTTTTAGTACTGTAATGTAATGAGGCGGCAAGCCCACATGTACGCCGCCTTGGGTTACAACACATTCATCACGGATTCTTCATTTGAATGTGTAGGAAGTCTCACTTGTCAAGTGACTCTAAAATAGTACCTACCTACTTAATGTTTAATATCAAATAATAAGTGGCCTTAAATACCTTAGACTAAAAGCATGACCAGGAGCGCAATTCCCGTTCTTTCTTATCCTTTGCCTTAGGCTTAAAAACTTCTTGCTTAAATGCGGTTCCGGTTCTCTCGGGTGACAGCTGTCAGCTGTTATTCAGCAAATGAAATTCATTAAAAAATATCAATATTTCCGTAGTTTTAACAAAATAAAAACTCAATTTTGAAGGTACCAACTATGTTATTATCAATTTTTAACATTATTAGCTATTAAGCTTTATAATGATACATAGAAATATAAATGCAGCCGGCAAATGTCACTTTTAGAGGACGGAATAAAAAGGTCATTACTATCTAGTGAGGTAGGTACTTCCTGGAGCGAAATTCCGTTCTTTTTAAGGAAGGTTCCTTTTCCTTAGGTTTTAAAGACTTCTTGCTTAACTGCGGAATTCCGGTGAGAGATAATAAAAAAAATCGTAAACATATTGTTAAGAAATTATTTGAAAAAAACAAATTGATGAAACATCTTTAAGTGACACAAGGTTTTGAACCAAAACTTTTTTAAACAATTACATTATATCATAATGCATTTTAATCTTTTTTTATTTTATTTCTAAATTGCATAAATAACAGAAAATTACATTTTGTAAAACGGTACTTACCTCACTATATAGTAATGACCTGTTTATTCCGTCACTACTTCTAAAAGTGACCTTTGACGCCTGTATTTATATCACCATTTATAATTGTAAAGCTTAATAGCTAATAATGTTTAAAGTTCATAATAACGTAATTGGTAACATACTTAATATTGAGTTTTTCTCTTGTTAAAACTACGCAAATATTGGCATTTTTAATGGATGTCATTAGACAGAACCGGAACCGCAGTTAAGCAAGTAGGCTTTAAGCCTACGGAAAGGGATAAGGAATCTTCCTTAGGGGAACGGCTGCGGTGCCTGTTTCATACAAAACTGAATTTTGGTTTGGAGGCCAAAATACCCATCCAAACTGAATGATTTTTTTTAATTAAAGGTTTATTAAATATCTAGTACGGATGAGAAATATATTTTTTTATATCTTATGAAATATCGGCCATTAAAGGAATTGATTTTTCGCGATTTTAGAGGCATCCTTAACAATTATTTAGGGGCTAACGGTGATTTAAAATTTTTTTAACCCATCTGCTTTGGAAATATAATGAAATATTAAATTAATTTTATTTTTAAAATATTAAAATAAGTATTATGGTGAACTTTAAATTAAATTAAAAATGACCAATTTACGGTGGAACACAAATTTGTCATACAGAATTTAAAATATCGACACGAAAAAAACTTTTTTTTTTAAATTTTATTTTTATATTTTTATTTATGTAATCATACTTACAAAGCCAATATGATATATTTTTTAAAAAGTACGATAAACCCGCTAATAATTTTCTAAGCTCCCTCTAAATTTATGAAAATTGATTTTCTTCCATGGCACATACTTAAAAAATTAAAACAAAAATAAATAAAATCAATCTCATCCGTACTGGATATTTACTAAACCTTTAATTAAAAAAAAGAGATCATTCCATTTGGATGGGTATTTTGGCCTCCAATCCAAAATTCAGTTTTGTATGAAACAGGCACCGCAGCTGTTCCCCTAAAGAACGGGATAGGCCTCCATGTAATTGGTTATTGCCACGAGATTTGAACTGCTGGCCTTCCGTTAGCTGAGCGATTTCAATAAAACGCTGAGGTGGGTACAGAGACAGAGGTCACCTAAGACCCGCCGTTAATAGCCGATACAATTAAACGTTTAATGATAACTCCTCTCAAATTGTATCCGCAATCTAAAATTAATACATCAATTCTGTTAGAGGGTGTTTTTTTATGGGAATACCGTATAAGGGTGTCAATTGTCCGAACTGTGATTATGGCATCTCCAATTGGGGTATGTGATGAGGCCGAAGGGAATGGAATGTGAAGGAGATGGGAAAGAGGCGGGTTGGAAAGTGCCTGGCTATTCAGATAAGGGGACTATTTCCGATTCTCTTTAAGGGTAAGTTAATGTCCTTATAAATGAATTAAAAAAAAATTGTATTCATCACTTTATTAATATACACATATTTACATGTTTTGAAAGCGATGCTTTCTTCATCAGGAATATATAGAATACTAAAAAATAATAATGTCAAGTATAGACAAGTGATAAAAATAGAACACAAGAATGTAAGAATAGACAAATTATAAACATAAATAAAAATTGATTAATTGACTCCCAACTCGAAATATTTACTAAGTTTTTTTGAAGAAAGTAACTTAACGACCAATAAAGTATTAAGATCTACTACGATGAAGTTTTTAATTTGCAGGGGTAGGAAATTATTAACACGGCTATTAAATTAAATTAACAGTTTTATTTATTTAACTTGCTCCTGAGACGATGACTCAAGAGATGCTCACTCACAAAAAAGCTTTAAATAATACGATTTAACAGTAGTACTGGATTAATCCTTTTTACATA